>JAQQPU010000080.1:87031-97371 GCA_029168905.1 Artemia sp. Kazakhstan ARC1039 | reverse complement strand
GGTGATTTATGCTAGTTTTACGCTTGAAAAATTATTTGATTTACTTTTTCCTCATCTTTGGTTTAATCTAGCCCTTTACTTCTCTTTGAAAAAAAAAATTCTGGATAGTTTTTTGTAAAGTTAATTTCTGTTCGTTTTTAATTGACATAAATCTTTTCATTGGTAAAGAAATGAATATGTAAATGGTTTAGTGTTTTCCCTATAAGAATCCAGATTTTGGCTTACTATTTATATGTTGAATAAAGTTTTTCAACAATTTTTTATAATGTACGCCCTTTTGAAAATCTGGACACGCATAGTATCTTATGAGTTTGTTTTACACTTCCTCAATTTTCCCTTAAAAATAAACAATACCCTATCCTCTTCCTAAAACATTGTATCTATGCTATTCTGACAACCTTGATGGACTTACACTCTTTTGATTTAGTTCAATAGTAAGAACAGCAGGATTAATATTAGTAGCCCTGAAAGTTTCAACTTAGTACCTTCATTCGTTCTTGAAATATTGCTGAGACGTCTTATTGACAACCATTTTGCACATAGTGCCTTTGGATTTAGCTTAAAGAAACATAAACTTTCCATAAAAGTTTCCACTTTATACCCTATTCTAGGGATATCTTGACAACCTGGTCTATTTTTACAACTGGATGCAATTAAACTCTGTTCTAATTAGTCCAATAAAAATAGTAGCAGTAGAAGTAGTAGCCTAAGTTGTAGTAAGATTGGTTGAGTGATACCCTAAGGCGTTGCTGGGACCCTTTGATAACCCACATGTACAATTGATTTAGTTCAACACTGGCCTCACCTTTCCTTGAAAGTTTTACTAATATACTGAGCATTGGCAATTTTAGTAGTGATAGTAGCAGAAGTAATAGTAGGAGCATTAGGAGTAGTATTATTATAGCAGTAGCAGTGCTAATAGTAAGTAGTGATAGTATTCAAATTGTGCCTTTTAGGTCTAGTTCAACATTCCCTCATCATGCCCTGATAGTTTCAACTTAATACTTTGAGCCGTTTCTGAGATATTGCGGTATGCGCTTTTGATAACCTGCATTCACATAATACGTTTCGATTAGCCGAACATCCCCCTCAATAGTTCCTGAAAGTTCCACATTAATACCATTAGCCTTAGTAAAATTAGTACTAACTAAAGTAGTAGCACTGTTGCTACTTGTAGTAGTAGCATGCATGTAGTTCGTTTTTGTTAGTTTAACTGTTTAACATACCCCTCAAAATGCTTGAAACTTTTAACCTAATACCCTAGAACGTTCTTGACATACTGCTGACACGTCCTTTTGACAGTCTGCATACGCATACCGTATTTGAATTTATTCAATACACCCCTCAACATTCCCTGAAAATTTCTCTTTAATACCCTTGGCCTTAGTACTTGTATTAGTTGTAGCAGTGGAGGTAGTATGTATATAGTACATTTTGGTTGGTTTAACCTCCCCTTCAGCATGCACTGAAAGTTTCAACTTAAATACTCTTAGTTGTTCCTGGGATATAGCTATTACGCCCCCTTAATAATCTGCATCCACATAGTGTATTTCGATTTAGTGCAACATCCTCCCCAACATTCTTTGAAAGTTTCACCATAATACCCATAGCTTCAATTATAATGGTAGTAGCCGTGGTAGTAGCACCAGTTGTAGTAGTAGTAGTAGTATGCACATGGTGACATTAGTTAGTTCAACATCCCCTTATGCCCTGAAAGTTTCAACGTAATATACTAGACCATTCTTAGGATATCGCCGATACGCCTTTTTGACAACCTGCTTGCACAGAGTGTGTTTTGATTCAGTTTAACATCCATCTAAACCTTCCCTGGAAGTTTCACCTTCCTACCCTTAGCCTCAGTAGCAGTAGTAATAGTAATAGCAGTAAGCAAAGAGTGCTTTTAGGTTAGTTCAACATCCCTCTCAAGACGCCCTGAAAGTTTCAACTTAATACTTTAAGCTGTTGCTGAGAAATTGCTCATCCAACTTTATGGAAGCCTGAATTCACACAGTGTGTCTTGATTTAGTTCACCATCCCCCTAAATATTCCCTGAAAGTTCCGTCTTAATACCCTTACCCTCTGTAGAAGTAGTAGTCGTGGCGTTAGTAATAGTAGCAATAGTGGTGACATGCATACAGTGCCTTTTGGTTAGTTCAACACCCCCCTCAACAAGCCCTGAAAATGTCAACTTAATACTCTAAGCCGTTCCTAAGATATTGCTTATATGCCCTTTTGACAACCTGCATGCATATAGTTTGTTCTGATTTAGTTGAAATTCTCCCTAAACACTCACTGAAAATTTCACCTTAATAGCAATAGCCTCACTAGTTGCAGTAATCGTAGTAATATGCACATAGCGCCTTTTGGTTAGTTCAAAATCCGCCTCAACATACCCTGAAAGTTTTAACTTGATAATCTAAGATGTTCCTGAGGTATTGTTGGTATACCCTTTTGACAATCTACATGCTCACAATGTGTGTTTTGATTTAGTTTAATATCCCCCTAAACTTCCCCTGAAAGCTTCACCTTAATACCCCTAGCTTCAATAGTAGCAACAGTTGTAGCAGTAGTAGTACCATTAGTAGCAGTATGCACGTAGCAACTTTTGTTTTATCAACATCCCTCTCAATACATGCTAAAAGTTTCAACTTAATACCATAAACAGTTCCTGGGACATTGCTGATACCTCCTTTTGACGACCTGCATGCATATAGTGTGTTTGATTTAGTTCAACATTTCCTAAAATTTTCATCTCAATACCCTTCGGTTCAGTAGCAGCAGCAACAGTAATAGCCGTAGTAGTAGTACCATGCAATTATTACCTTTTGGTTAGTTCAACATCCACCACAACAAACCCTGTAAATTTCAACTTCGTACTCCAAGCCGTTCCTAAGATATTGCTTATACGTCCTTTTGACAACATGCACGCACATAGCGTGTTTTAATTCAGTTCAAATTCCTCCTCAATATCCCCTGAAATTTTTACCTTCATCCCCCTTAGTGGTAGTAGTAGTCACAGTAGTAAGAGTAGTAGCAAAAGTAGTATTGGCAGTAGTAATATCAGTAGTACTAGTAGCCGTAGTAGTACACACTTATTGCCTTTTGGTGAGTTAAACATCCTTCTCAGCATGTCCTGGAAGCTTCAACTTAATACTCTAAGCCATTCCTAAGATATTGCTGATACGCCCTTTTGAAAATCTGTATGCAGGTAGTGTGTTTCAATTTAGATCAAATTCCCACTCAAAATGTCATGAATTTTTCACCCTAATACCCCCAGTAGTGGTCAGAATAGAAATAGTGGTTGTAGTAGTAGTAAGTAGTAGCGTGCAAGTTCTGAACTTAAACATCTTAAGCCATTCCTGAGATACGCATTTTGGACAACCTGCATGCAAAGAGTGTGTTTTAAATGAGTTCAACTTTCTCCTCGTAATTCTATGAAATTTTAACCTTCATACCCTTAGCCTTAGGAGTCATGATAGAATTAGTTGGAGTAGTAGTACTGTATTAGTACTAGTAGCAATAGTAGTACGCACATATTGCTTTTTGGTCAGTTGAACATCCCCCTCATCATGCCATGGAAATTTCAACTTAATACTCTAAGCCGTTTCTAAGATAATGTTAATATACCCTTTTGACAATCGGTATGCACATGGTGTGTTTTGATTTAGTTCAACTTCCTTTCAACATTTCCTCAAATTTTCACCTTAATATCCTCAACCTTAGTAGTAGTCGCAATAGAAGTATTAGATGCTGTAGCAGTAGTGGTGATGGTAATGGTAGCAGTAGTGTTAGCGTACACATGTTGCCTTTTGGTCAATTGATCACCCCCCTCATCATTCCCTGAGAGTTCCAACTTAATACCCTAAGTCATTCCTGAAATATGCCCTTTTGACAACCCGCATGCACATAGTGTGTTTTGATTTATTTTCACGCTCTCCTCAAAATTCCCTGAAAGCTTCATTTGAATTCCCTTGGCCTTTTTAGACACCAAAGGTCAAACATGCCCCCTTTCCCAATAACACATACTATATGTAAATAATCTGCGAATTTTATAACCTACAGCCCTTGCCAAAAGGGCTGTGGGTGGGGGGCTAGTCTTCCTCAAAGACATAGTTATTTCACCTTTCAACTATGCTGAACAAGATCACTATCTCAAAATTTGGATCATATGTCTCTGGGGATAAAAAGGGCCTGAGAGGGGGGCTGGTTGCCATCCAGTCACTTTTTAAAAGGGGCACTATAACTTTCTATTTTCAATCGAATGAGCCCCTTCCGAAGTTTCTACGACAACTCCTTATATACTAAGTGCATTGGTGAAAAAAAAAATAATATATTGTGCCCAATTCTCTCTTTGCTTAGGCAGCGCTATTGGGCCGCCTTTGATAGCGTTTATGTTTTATTATCTTTTCATGCATGTGTTGAAATCCTTTAGCTAGTTTTCTCTTCTTATTTTTTCCCTTTGATAAAGGCTTCCTGTGTGTGGAACTGGAATGTTTTAACTTTTATTATTTTTTGCCAATAATTATTTTTTTTCGTATTTCATAGTTCACTCTCTTATTAATTTTTTTTTAATTATAACATGGGAAGTAGTGTGGTCTAAGAAACTATTATTTTTGATCTATCTATTAGCTCTACTATCAGCTTCAGTGCTCCTCCTAAGCCTCAAAAATGGACTTGCAAACGTGATTGGGGTAATGCAAATTGGTCACTTCATCTTTCGACTCTCGCTTTGCTGCTATCCAATATATCTGTGCCTTTCCATCTTCTTGGTGCCGGTTATTTTGTCAGTGATGTCCGTGGTCAGCCAAATGCTTACTATAGAAATATCATCTCTGCAATTAAACAAGCTCAAGCAATAGCAGTTCCGTTTATTCGCGTGCGACTTGACACCCGCAAGACTTTTTGGAAATGTGATCCGGAACTTAAGAAAGTTAAAAACCAAGCCAAGTTTTGGTTAAAGTTGTGGATTGCTTGCGATAGACCTTCTAGTGGGCAAGTTTTTAGCATCAAGCAGAAAACAAAATCGGCTTATAAGCGTCATCTTCGTGCAGTTCGGTTTTCGGGCGATGAATTCCCGTCTAATGGTAAACAGTGGAAAAGTGTGCTGAATGCGTCAAAACTCGAAGATTCTTTCTATATTGATATTATTCCAAGATTGTCGTGGATTAATCACTATACACGCTTCTTTTCTGGGATTAATTATGCTGTTCATAGCCGTTTTTCTGCTTTATTGGCAAAGGTTCTTCCTAATAGGGTGAGTCAAAGACATATTATAACTGTTGAAAAATCTAATATTGTGAAATCTCTTCGACGGTTGAAGTCAAAGGCTTGTGACCTTGATAGTATTTGTGCGGCTCATCTTGATCCGCGTCCCACTGAACTTGTATCGCATCTTCAGTTATTATTTCCAATGTGCCTTTCTAGGTCTATTGTCCCTGATTCATTTTTATGTGGAAGCGTTACTTCTATACTAAAAAAAGGAAAAGATCTACATTCATGTAATTCGTACAGGCCGATTACTGTCGCCTGTACTCTAAGTAAATTGTTTGAGTATGTATTGCTTCCACACATTGATGAATTTGCAAATTATAAGGCTAACCAGTTTGGATTCAGGTGAGGTTTGAGTTGTCAACATGCTCACCGCATTTTAGCGCAGCTTATTAAGGAAGCCACTCGAAATAGTTATAGTCTTCATTTTTGTACCCTTGATATATCTAAAGCATTCGATAGTATTTACCATGCCCAAGCTTTCTATGCTCTTAGTCAACTCGGTGTGAATGAGTCTGTGATTCTTGTTCTAAAGTTTTGGTATTCAAATTCTTATCTAAGATTAAAGTCAGGAAGTGGGGATTTTTTCGGACATATACCAGTTAAGTGTGCAGTTAGGCAGGGGGGAGTTCTCTCTCTCCATATCTTTATTGCTTCTATTGAACCTGTTTTGTCTGGTATACGTAGTTCTTGCCTTACGGGATTCATAGACGTATCATACCTAGCTTATGCTGACGACTTGCTTCTTATTAGCCGAACTGAGTTTGGTTTAGCGCATTCTGTCCGATCCGTTGCCGCTGCTTTTTGAAGTATTGGGTTATTCCTTAATGTTGATAAATGTAAATATCTTATTTTTAATGAGATTAGTTCGTCTCATCCTTTGAATTGCAATTCTTTTTCTATACCTCAAGTCACCTCTTTTCGATGGCTCGGGATCTCTGTCTGCAATTCGGTTTCAGACAATTCGTGATGTTAAGAATAAGCTTAAACTGGGATATTCTAAAATTGTTGGAAATCGTGGATATTTCCGGCGACAAGCGCTAGCAAAGCTGTACTCGAGTTTTTGCGACCATTCCGTGTTATTTTGCTCTGGTGTATATATGCTCCTGAACAAAGGTGACGTAAAAAGGACCAAGACGGATTACTATCGCTATTGAAAGTTTTTACTTTATTTACCGCGATCATTCCGGAACCGGAGGTTAATTAGTCAGTATCAGGCAACAGATATTGTTCTTTCAGTGGAAAAATTAAATTGATGATGCACCAATCCGTCTTGGTCCTAACCATCATCTTATCCGCCTGTTTAGCTAATTTGTTGTTTCTTTTTTGTGTATTTTTTGCTTATTTGTAGTTTTTTGTTTTCTTTCCTGGTACTTCACTTTTTTCCCTTTTGTAAGTGGTAAGAATTATATTATTATTATTCGTTTGTTTAACTGAATGTTCTTTTTATTTGTTTATTTTACTTCAAATGCTGTGTGTGTTTATTTTTCTTCTTTTTTTTCTCTTTACTCCACTTTTTATCATATTGTTTGTGCAGTTGGTTATAAATAAATTATTATTATTATTATTAGTTCATACAGGCTGAGCCAAATTCGGAGTGAAAGTTGAAATGACCATAGGTCTTTTTTGTTGAGCATGGAATAACCGGAGTTGGAAGTCTGAGAGCAAAGTCTGTACAGCAAGCTTAAGAATTCAGATACTTGGCCAGAAAAAAAATTATTTCCCCTAATACTTATAAATGCAATAATAAGTATAATTATTTGCAAGCCCAAAATTATATATCAATCACTATTTACGAATTCCGAAACTGAAGCTATGTCCATTTGGGAATGTTGTCATCTTAGGGGGAAAATACGATTTCACAAGTACTATTTAAATTATAACAGTTAGAACTGAAATATAAGCAGGAATGATAATCTTCAAATAATCTATGATCTGTTACAAAAAAAGGTACACATACAGTGGGATTCGAACAAATAATCTGCTGCACGCAAGAGAGTTATCATAACGGCTACAACACGAATTCATGAACGAAGAACACTTACTTTCGGCGAGAACCAGACTATGATCCATTCTGCCCAACATCCGTGGGTGACCGGATGACTGACGTAGTCCAACACCATGTCTTGGTTCAGTACTCCCATTCTCCAGTAAGAAACACTGTAAAATTTTGGAAGCTGCATTAAAATATTCTAAAATACTTACCTATATCATTCCTAAATCTGTACTGCTTCTTTTTACCCCCATCCCCCATGGACAAATATACAGTCTAAATTGCATATAATATATGCATTTTTCATAGGCCGACTCTTTTCTTCATATTAGTTTGACGGCAAAGAAGCAATGTCAGCGTCAAAAAGAAAAGAGTCGGCCTAAATAAAATTCATTGAGCATATATAATTTGGGCTATATATTTGTCCACTCGGGAGGGAGGGGTACAATGAACCAGTCTATATTTAGGAATGATATAAGTAAGTATTTTGGAATTTTTAAGCAGTTTTACAATTTTACACTATTTCCTTTTAGAGAGAAGGAGTACTGAACCGATGCAAAACACAATTGGTCAGTAGTAGCCTATTATGTAATATTCAGCCAATTCTTATCCCAACGACACTTTTTTCGACGGACTCCATCCCAAGGATCCAGGTCACATAGTACCTGACAGAAATGTCAGAGCCAATGCCATGGCAAAAATAGAATCCTCAAAACAAATTTCTTCCACTTCTTCTTAATAGACATCTTTAATTTGTGATAATTTTTCCCAAATCGGACAAGTCATATTGAAACAAAAGTTTGAGAAGTCAAATTTTCAGAATTGTCACTCTCACATAAATGTAGCGGGCTCAACTAATTCTTGCGTATTTGTCGACCCAGAGCTCGTAATATGCCCGTCCTACTCAAGCTTCCTTTCAATTATTAGGTTGTATACATAACGGCAACGGACATTTTTAGGGATCCACGGGATGAGAATCAAAAGAGTTTTCAAAGGAGAAGCATTCATATATTTCAAATGTCCTATAAGGAGTGAACAGATTCCTGTTTTCAGGGAAGGAAAGGGGAAACTCCCACTTTATTTAAAATTTTCAGGGATTGTGTCGTAAACCTGCTCGAGTCCAGTCCCTCCCCTGACATAACTCTACAGCGGTCTGGTCATTTTTCAAAATCCACCCCCTTCCCCCATAAATTCCTCTGTACGCTTCGGGGTCTATCAAAAGGACAACATTATATACCAATTTTACGGCTTAAAAAAGGTGTAAATTTGTACATAATAACAGTTAGCCAAGGTCAACATTTAAAGGGGTAGTAGATATACTACCTACATTCTACCAAATACTCTATTCATATTCTATCTGAAGGGAAGGGAGGAAGAAGTACACTTGAAATTCAATTTTTTTAAGGATATCTTTCAAGATTAGGCGCACAGTTTCTCCACATCGACTCCTCCTATATGAAGGTAGAGGAGGGGGATAGTACCGGCTTCTTTTTTCTCAATAAGAATACAAATAAAAGCATTTTGCAATGAAAATGACCATATTCTGCAATATATTCTACTCATATTTTATCTGGGATCCAATTAACGGACATGTCTTTATGCGTAAAACACAAGGCACAAAAACACCATGTCTCCTGTACAAAAGCACAAAGGTACAAAAGAAGACAAAAAGGTATGTTAGGTATGTTTCTGTACAATTTTCTTCTTTTTTTTTTTTTATCTGCATACTAGCCTAGCCCCAAATATTATACAATCAGTAAAAAATAGTTGAAAGTGGACAAAGGAGTCCGCCTTCTTTCAGAAGATTTGAGCTTGGATCTTAATAAAGTAGGGTCTTTATTGAAATCCAAATTTCAATTAAGCTAGTTTAGAGGTTTTTAAATTTTGCTGGATACATTGTAATTTTATATTGCTAATTTTGAGTGGCGAGCGATATGAGCATCTTTGCAATGCCCAAAAGAGCCATTAGTTTATTTCCAATACAAAATGTTTGATATTTCGGAGATGGGGATCTCAGATTCCAAGCTCTTCCTCATCCTCTTCCCCGGGTTCCGGTCCTTGCAAAATTACACAACATACTTATCTCTATATAGATCCAAAAATTCCGTGAAAACTCTAATTCCCTTTTCTGCCACTTGATTAGCTTTAACTACAGCTGGAAGTGTACCATGATCTTGTAGTTTCTTCAATGCCTCAACTTTTTCTAGTTTAAGGGCAAACAAATCCGAATAAGTTTCCCCCAGTTCAAAATAGACTTGCTGAGCAACGTTCAAATAAAGTGTTTTATTCATTACTTTTAATATGTCTTCGAGCATATCAATCCTTTTCCTGTGCATCTTAGACTCTCTATAAAATAAACCAAAGCGATTAATAGTATTTAAAAATACATAACAAAGAGAGAAAGAGCTGATACTTCAAGGAGAAAATTAACTCCACATAGAGAGCTGCTTGGAATATTTAGTTTCTAGAGAACCTAGCTTTCCGAGTTCTCGTGAATTTGTAACGAAAACCGAAACAGTAGCTTCCTTGATAATTATGGAGAAAAACAGTAGAACCTTAGAAATTACAGCTTGCTCATTTTTTTAAATTTTGATTTTCTTAACAATCCCGCTTTGTCCCATTTATAAAACCATTTATCGATTGAGATATCACATCGCCATACAGGGACAGTTAAATTAGTAAAATATAGAGGTAAACTTTAGAAGATCTAAAGCCGAACTGGCCAGTCATGACACAAAACACAAAATATATAAATACGATTAAGGGGTCTATGGCCAGTAAATGAAAACGAAGAAAAAAACAAAAACGAATGTTTCGCCAGTATCTAACAAGGCTTCTTCAGCGTAGAGAAACAAATAAACTAAAAAATATACATAAAACTAAAATAGACTCACCTAAAAAAATAATATACAATTATTTAACATTTACAGTTTGAAGCTACCTTCGTGAAACCACCTCACACAAGTTGGATTAAACATTTTAAAATAACAACTGAGCAAGGAATAAGTTATTGCGACATAATGTATGCAAAGCTTTTGATGCTGTTATTCGCTTAGTTTTATTATTTGAACTAACCCCT
>JAQQPU010000080.1:59816-80390 GCA_029168905.1 Artemia sp. Kazakhstan ARC1039 | reverse complement strand
TTGCTATGATTGTTTATTTAATTTCTGTTCGTTTTGGGTTTCATTTATTCTTTAATAGTAATTTCTGGTCGTTTTGAGTTTGAATTTTAACAGGTATTTGTATCTCCTGAACTTAAGTTTAAAATGGCCTTTACTTTTCTTTGAAAAACTTATTTTTCGGAAAGTTTTTTTTAATTAATTAGATAAATGGTAACTTTAATTATAAATTTTGCTGAACATAAGTTATGAGAAAAATAGAAAAGTAAAACAGCCTCGATAATTAATTAGTACATTAATTAGTAATTAATTGTGTATTTTACACACATTAGTAGCTTTAGTAATCATAAACATTAGTAAACATAAAAAACATTAGTAATTAGTTAGTACAACAAACTAGAATCTTTAGCACAAAAGAAAATTGATTATACGTCAAAGTTTTCCTCGACTAGTTATTTCTTCCTTTTTTGTTGGTTGTTTATTCTCTAAGGAGAAACTAGCACAGACATCCCATCTTAACTATTCTGACATTCTTTTTCCTTTTCTGCAATATCATGGACAAAATATTTTCGCTGTTTGTCAATCTTTAAAAAATTAATAGGAAAAATATTCAAATGTGACAGCAAAAAATGTGAGCAACATATAGCTCTCAAACTTTTTATTGTTTCCAAGCAAATAGCCATGATATCATAGCAGTTTCCGAAAGGTGCACAAGGCTCGACAGCGATGGGGGGAACATCCTTTGTGAGTTGGTACAGCAACATCACTACTATTTTTGGGTGACAAAACAGTAATTGTTATAAGTCTAATTTTAATTTCAATGGTTAAACCTCGAACGCATTCCCTTTATTGTTGATTCTATTCTATACATTTAACATTCGAAGATTTATAAGCCGAAAAAAGTGAAAAGCTAACCTTCCATTATCTAGTTCAAATTTGGCCAGTGACCGGAACAGATGACTATGCTCCTGTACAATTTCAAAATAATCTGTAGCCCTATCTTCAAGCGAATAATACGATTTAGCTGCATTCAGCATTTTCTGACCATGCAAAAACATCACCCGCGCTTCTTCAAACGTTCTTGCTGTTTGAAAAGGAACATCTTCAAACCGTGCAATTTCAGCTTCCGGAAACCGTGGACAGTTGAAGTGTAGTTCATGTTTTTCTATAGGAGTTCCTTGAACTAGTTCCCAGGAATGATCAATGAGTAGTAGGTCATATTTCGCCCAACATCTCTGAATATCAGCAAGACGATAATGATACCTTTCGAGTCTGAAACAAGTAAATGCATATCAACTCAAACCCATTTGACCAATAGTTTTTTTATCAACATCTCTGAATATCAGCAAGACGATAATGATACCTTTCGAGTCTGAAAGAAGTAAATCCATATCAACTCAAACCCATTTGATCAATAGTTTACCTCAGCTATGAAAATTCAGACTCTACGACGTGATATTCAAGCAATTGCAGAATGATCAGGCTGGCCTTAAAATGAATTGTTGAATGATCAGGCTGGCCTTAAATTGAATTTTTGAATGATCAGGCTGGCCTTAAAATAAATTGTTGAATGATCAGGCTGGCCTTAAGATGAATTGTTGAATGATCAGGATGGCCTTAAAATTTATTTATTATAGAGGGCTAGATGTCGAAAAGTCAAAGCCGGGTCCATTTTTACCAGCAAGAAAGACAGACTTATTAGCCACTTCTTAACTTAAAATATAAATGTTTTTACTTTTATAACTTTAATAAATCAAATAATATTAACATTTTAATTACTAAATATCATCATATGTATATTAAACTGACAATGCACATTCATTTGTATTTTTTCAGTAAAGTGCAAATTATGTTCTGGCCTTGGGAAGGCATGGGGGTTTTGAGCCCTACTCATGTTAATTTCTGCTGGTTTTGAGTTTGACTCGGTTATTTATTGTAATTTCTATTCGTTTTGGGTTTCGTTTATTTATTTATGCTGATTTGTGGTAGTTTCACGCTTGGTAGATTATTTGATTTTATTTTTGCCCATTTTTTGTTTAATGGAGTTCTTTACTTTTCTGTGAAAAACTTATTTCGTGGAAAAAGGTTTTTTAATTAATTTCTGTTCGTTTTATATTGACATAGCCTTTTTTGAGAAAAACAAAATAATACTTTATATCTTTTCGTTTTTTTAAAGACTTTATAGTTTGGCCTGCTATTTGTATGCTAGAGAAAAATTTTCGGCAATTTTTAACAACATACACCCTTTTAAAAATCTGGACACAAATAGAAGTGTTTAATTTAGTTTCATAGCTCCTCTAGTTGGCCTGAAATAGAAAACTTGATACCTGTCACAAAAAAATGTGTTTACTTTCTTTGATAGCTTGGATACACTTACGCTATTTTGATTTGGTTAAATTTTAAGAGCAGAAGTAGCCCCAAAAGTTTGAACATAATACCCTCAGTCGTTCTTGGGATATTGCTGAGATGCCTTATTGAGAATTAGCATTAACAAAGTGCATTTTGATTTAATCTTGAGGCAACATTCAATTTTTAAACATAATGGGCAAATGGGAGGGTGGGAGGGTGGGCGTGGGAGGGGGACTAGTTGCCCTCCAATAACTTTCGACTATTAAAAAGGGCACTAGTCGTTTCAATTTTCAATCAAATGATTCCTTTTTGAATTCTCTACAACAACGCTTTCTATAAAAAAAAAAACCTTACATACCCCCAGGGCATAAACTACAACCCTTGCCCAGAAGACTGTGGGGGGAGTGTCATCCTCAAAAACATAATTTCCGGACTTTTTAACTACGTCGAACAAAATGGCTTTCTCAAAATTTTGATTGGATGTGTTTGGGGAAATGGTGGGTGTGAGAGGGGTGTTTGGGGAAATGGTGGGTGTTAGAGGGGTGTCAGTTGTCCTCCAATCACTTATGACTATTAAAAAGGAACAAGCCCTTCTAATTTCTAATCGAATGAGCCCTTTTTCAAGTTTTTACGACAAAGCTTTCAATAAAAACCTTATATGCCCCCAGGGCATAAATTACAACCCTTACCCTGAGGGCTGTGGGGGGAGTGTCATCCTCAAAGATATAGTTTCCGGACCTTTCGACTACTTTGAAGAAAATGGCTATCTAAAAATTTTAATTGGATGTGTTTGGATAAATGGTCGGCGTGGAAAGGGTGTTAGTTGCCTTCCAATAACTTTCGACTATTAAAAGGGCACTATCCATTTTAATTTCCAATCATATGAGCCCTTTTTGAAGTTTCTATGACAACGCTTTCTATAAAAACCTTATATGCCCCCAGGACCTAACTTACAACCCTTGCCCTGAGAGATGGGGGGGGGTGTCATCCTCAAAGATCTAATTTCCAGAACTTTCAACAACGTTGAACAAAATGGCTGTCTCAAAATTTTGATTGGATGTGTTTGGGGAAAAGGTGGGTGTGAGAGGGGGGTTAGTTGCCCTCCAATCACTTTAGACTATTAAAAAGGGCACTAATCCTTTGAATTTCCAATCAAATGAGCCTTTTTTGAAGTTTCTACAACAACACTTTCTATAAAAACCTTATATGCCCCCAGGGCATAACTTACAACCCTTGCCCTGAATGCTGTGGGGGAATGTCCTCCTGAAAAACATAACTTCTATCTGGAAATAAGCTATGCTGAACAAAATGGCTATCTCAAAATTTTGATTGGATGTGTTTGGAGAAATGGTGGGCGTGGAAGGGTTGTTAGTTGCCTTCCAATCACTTTCGACTATTAAAAAGGGCATAAGCCATTCCAATTTTCAATCGAATGAGCCCTTTTCGAAGCTTCTACGACAACTCCTTCGATACGAAGTGCCCTGGTCTAAAGAAAAAAAAATTAAATAATACATTGTGCCAACATCGTTCTTTATACAGCTGCGCATGCTGCTCCTCCATCCAAGTCTAATTAAAGCTTCTGTTTACCGCCATCAACCCATACAGGTCCTATTTCTCTTGAATACTTCCTTACTCCTATATTTACCCCGTTCGGGGAACACCTACTCTTCGTTTTGCCCGAGATGGACGGCCAAAAAGCACAACCTTTGGTAATCTGTCATCCTTAAATGTGGCCTAACTATCTCAACTTTTTTTTTATTATAGTCTGAGGAGGTGAGATCAAACCGCATATGTCGTACAGCTTATTGTTTGATATATGGTCAATCAAAAGAGAACCTGAGACTATATTTAGACAATTCCTCTCGAAAATATTTACTAAATCTGCCTTGGCCTTTCAAAGCCCTCATGCTTCAAAGCGCTAAGCCTTGGCTATTATTTACATCTACACTGTATTTACCGTCTTTATTAATAATACTATCCACGTAAGTGAAGCTACCTATTTGACCGACACTCTCGATACCTAACACCACCCGTTTACCCCCCTTTATTCCAAGTCTAAAAGACGTGGTCCTCTTAAAATTAATTTCCAAACCTATTCCTGCACTTAAATCCTCAAAAACTAAAAATTCATTAATTTGGCTTAAAGAGAATTCTAGGACATTCAAATCACCTGCACAATCTGAATCTTAGAAGAGTTTCACCCCCACATTTGATTTCGTGTTCTTCCGTAGCAATTACCGTGTTCATTAGGACGAAGTCCATCAAAATAACTCCGATAAACGGACTTACAGTCCAAGTTTGGTAACATCTTATCCCATAGCCATTACCATGTCCGTTAGGACAAAGTCCATGAAAATAACCCATATAAACGGTGGATAGGACTCAACGTTGTGTAACTCCTGATTCCAAAAATGCCTAAATAGTGTAAATATAACAAAACTTTCAACTTACAGGAGAAACTCTAAAACATATTATGCCCAAGTGACAAAACAAGGATTTAGGACATCCAAAACAAAGAATTTAAATTTGCCTCCTCTGAAACCCGACAGAAGCATACAGAGAAGATGTTTAAATTGAAGTTTGAAAAGTTCAAGAAGCACAGTTTTTATTTTCATAGTTTCACCAGGACCAGCTGTAATAAACTAGAGAAAAAGGATTTCACAAGCGTAGAATAGCCCTTTTATCAATAGGATAGAAATACCCTATTTCCCCAAAACATGTACATTGCTTTAGGCTCATAATGTTGTTTCAGACGCACTTTAAAACATAACATATATGTTGCTTCAGACGCGGTTTAAAAATTGTTGATTAAACTTATCATAAGTAATTTAACAATAGCTAAAAGAAAGCTCTAAATGAAATGAAAAAGACACAGATGTAATCATCACCAAAGCAGGCAAAACGAACCCTATTGTAATTATGGATGACCAACACTTGCTTGATATATCATTTAATTTGCTCAATCTTAGTAAAGTAAATGAAGAAATAAACAATAATTCAATTAAGCTTACAACTGATAAGTCAAGTAAACTCTAAATAATTTAAATTTAACCATTAAATTCGGGATAAATTATTCCCTATGATACCTAGACTTTCAAAATTGAATGGTTTGCAAAGATTGCATAAGCCAGGGGATCCTTTAAAGTTGGGAGACGCTTGGCTAGTATTTTGTGGCCTTTTACACTTATTAATGCGCACACAACAGAAAAAAAAGAACTTTGAGTAAGACTTAAAATTCTCATGCCTCATGGGGTACTAAACTCTGTAGTTTTGATTTTTTTTTTTTTTTCTTTTCACCAGCATTCCAGCTTCTAAACTAATTAATACTTTAAATAATGTTTAAGATGTCAATGATTCACCGCGTGGGCATCATTTAGACGCTGAGGACAGAATCTTGTTCTATCTTCACAAATACAGCATTCAAGCAAATATGGGGCGTGCTCATAAGTTCACCATTAGCACCTACAAGACATTGAGAACAAGATTGTCCTTCAACAGCTTGATAATTAACAGTCATATTTCATATATGATAATGACTGCTTGCCCGTTTGGAAATATTCAGAAGATGAGCTCACATCCTCCCTCAAACCAACAAGACCATAATGTTAAATTTACAAAGGATATTGAAGCAAACAAAAATATCTTTTTCTTAATGCCCTTATCCTAAAATGGAGAATGGAATTGACCCAACCATATGATAGGTATCATGTGGATTTGACCCACCCATAATGATAGCTATCTTAGATATGATTCATATCACCAAAGCAGTATTAAAAACTCAATGATAAACTCTTTGGTGACCGAGTTATAGCGATTTCTACTTTAAAACTAGAACTGAGGGATGAGTTCTATCACATCAAAGAAGATTTGTTGGGGAATTATTACCCTTTCTATGTACAAAGGACAATATTAAAAAAGGTTCAATAAAACAGCAAAAGATGTTCCATAATGTCATAATTCAGTCTGTTCTCTTGCTTATACATCGATGATCAATCTCCTACTATAAATTAATTGAATTGAGAAGTTGAAAGAATGATATAATTACAAATCTTACCCTTCATTATTTTCTTTAACTTCTAATGAAATTTTCTCCATCATCCAAGATGCAGCTGCAAGATGATGCCGAGCTTCCCTAAAGAAAAATACATACCATTTACTCATCAAATACTAACTAAACCTCAAACTGTACTCATCTTTTCAGAATTTGACTTGTTCTGCACTGGATAAAGAATTAGCCCCTTCGTTGATTGAGTTGGTCTGCATTTTGAACCTGCTGTGTTTTTGTAATGAGTCAGGACTTTATTCACTGATTCAGGTCTTGGCTTGTTTTTGACAACAAGTTCGGAATAAGCTCATTTTTGTAACAAGCCACTTCTGTAGCATGGCCTTCACTTCTTTAGCAATGAAAATACTTACATAATTCTCATTTAAATGAGGTGCTACGTTCCTACCTTTCTACTAATAACTTGGAGGCCGCAAAGAGGGGGGATTTGGATAAGGTTGAAGGCCGGATTTATATCTTTAATCACACAGATATAAATTTCTGGTTTAATTTGAACTCAATAATTCCTAAGTTTGATTTGAATTCGTTGCAACACACCCAGTCTTTTCTTACAACACTGTAGAAGAATGAGCTATTTGAATAATTTGGGGCCTTTGCAGCTAAGGCTGCACAGGTTATGTCCATCCTGGAAACAAACTTGCAATACCTTTCAACCATTATAGTGGATGGCTATCTCTAAATCTGTTCTGATAAAATGTGTGTGTGGGGGGGGGGGGGGGGTACAGAAGGGCCAAGGGAAAAATGGGCACGGGAAAGGAGGGGAGCAGGATATTTTCTTATAAATTTTTAATCTTAGGAAAAGTTCTAGAACCTTTAGTTCGCCATCAAATGAGGTCCTTCCCAAGTTTCTATGACTAAAGATTCAACGCAACGCTGCAAAAAAAACACATAGAAGTTGTGTTGCCCTGTAGTAGATCAAAGTCATTGTAGTCATGCCGATCCATCCTTCTCCCTTTTTTTATATCTAAGGAGCTACTACACGTTTCTTCCCTTCTCACCCTCAAAATGCATCGTTCATCAGCAAAGGTGCATAAATTTTCACCCCTAACAAGGTCAGGGTAACAAATTATTTTTTTTCACGGGAGGTATTGAACAATTAGTCAAGTACATTTATGCCAACATTTTTTTTTATTTTTCCAAAGGTAATTTCGGCCAACCTTGGGAGGGGGGGTCTCCAAATTCCCTCGTCTTGTGTGAAGGAATGATACATCGACTTTTTCTTTCCAGCTTAGTCCTGCAGCCTAAAATTATAATTGACTAATATTACAATTCGGTATTTAATTTGTTTCATTTACAGGGCCAATATCAGACATTGAATAAAACAGGATTGAACAAACCAAAATAGCCCCAGGGACCCTTGTTCACAACCTTATAGTAAGTTCACACCCTAGAATCACATATTGTTTATATAGCCCTTCAATAGATTATTTAATTGTAACCACATAAATTGTACTTGATTTTCAAGCTTCCAACTGTAAAATAAGTCAGGCTTTAGCCAACAGACAAAAATGAAGATTATACAAATTATACTTACTCAAAAAAGTTTCTCGACGCAAAGTACTGTGACAAAGTAGCACAATTTAGTGCCCAATATATAATATCTGTTACTCCTCTTTCCAACTGTTTTCTAAGAGTTAAAGAACAATATTTTGCTGATTCAGAGCTCTTACCAAGGTGCTGATAAACTTGCGCAATATAATATAAGGTGAGAGTATTTTCATTTTCGAATGAGTCAACAGAAACATTCTCATCAATAATTTTGCCGTAAAATATGTCCTTTACACACCATAATTTGTCAGAAATGTTCTTCGTTTCATCATAAAGAGAAATGGCTTCAAGAAGAACTCCTTCAGCTTGTTCGTGTCTAGACAGGTCACAATAAATAAGACCAAGTTGATTGAGGATGGACAACTTTAATTGAAGAGTTTTTTGTACATCTGGAACAGCTGAGGCTTTGGATAAACTTTCAAGAAGTAAAGTTTCCGCGATTCCTGCCTCATTGGTTTCACTTTTTAATTTTCCCACTAGAAATAGAACAGCGGCACGTAAACAAAGGATATGCAACTCATTGGGTGAACTTTCAAAGCCCTCTTTGACTGTGCCAAGCGTTGTCATCACATCCAAAAAGCCGTTCAGACAACAGATTGCTTTATATTTGGACTTATAGGGATTAGTTTCTGGGTCCTTTACACTGCTTTGGATTAAGGATTCATAATGACTATAAACAGAAGCAGCCTCTATCATTGTTGCTCATTCAATATACCTAAAAATTTAAAATAAACTAAATAATTAAATAAAAATAAATTAATTAAATAATTCTTACTTGAATTATATTGAAAACCAGCACATTCTTTGAAACAATATCTGACATTTCTACTAGTAGAGAATAGAACCCCAGTAAACCATAATAAAATATGCAAATTATAATTAAAATAAGACTAAAATATTAAGAAGAACATAATCGAATACAATCAATACTATCAACTCCCAGGGCCAAAATTATGTATGACTATCCCCCAGGACCAAAGCCTATCAGCAAGCCTTCAAATTTGTTGAATTACAGACATGTTTCAATGCCTTAGTTCAGGAGAATAATTTTTCCTAGGGGAAGGTAAGGACTTGAGTGTAGGAAAACCTTATTTATATAAACATGAATAAATCAGGCAGAGATAACTTTCCAAATTTGCATTGTTCTTCAATGTTGCAGTAGGTGATGAATCACAAATACAACATTATAATATACTGATGTTATACTATGCACTGTATTGCCTATCACATACATTGTCCATTTCACTTGACGTCTCGTATTTCCAAGAATATATTCGTCCATATTGTCCGAAACATTCAATTCATTAAATTTCCGAAACATAAAGGAAGTAAACATCCATGTAAGAGTATTCTTAAAAATAAATTTGATGGCTTTGATCTTTAGTTTTTTTTAACAATTTTCAGCTAGCTGGACAAAGTTGCCATTTTTAAGGAGTCAAAAATAGAAAGGATGGAATATTACACAACGATCAGTTAATTAAGAGGACCTGGATAAGGACTAAGGATCTTCCCAGGTAAAATTGCTATTTTCTGGGTATATTTAAAAAACAATCAGAAGTTAAATGAAAAAGAACAAGTTTTTTCTACTGAAAGTAAGAAGCAGCATTAAAACTTAAAACGAACAGAAATTATTTGGTATATGAGGGGAGCGCTGTCCTTTCCTCAATACCCCTCTGTTCACACTAAAGTTTCTTAAAAACTTTTAACCGAGGTTCTGATGTTCTGATTCTATTTACATGTTCTTTGTGTTTCAGGAATTGTTCTTATAGAATTAAGACAAAAGGTAGAACTTTAGCATAATTAATTTTTTTTTTAAATAAAGTTTTTCCGATGGAAGTAAAGAGCGAAGTTGAAACTTGAAACGAAAAAAAATTATTACTTCACAGCCTATCTAACATATATCAATAAAACTAATGCAAATTAATCAACTGACGATATTTCCCTATGTTTGTAGGATTACAGAAAAGTAGCCAAGTATAAAAAACAAGAATATTGATTTAGGAGTAAAAAGTAAATACGTAGCTTCACAACAACAAACTAATCTATAACGTTTTTCATAGTCCTACAGGAGCTGTGATATCAGAAACTTTCAGCATACAATTAAAATTATATCTCTATAGAAGTTATTTCTCTCTATAAGACGGAGAATTTCAAGTTGTGATACAAATTTTAAAGCGAGTCTGTAGTCGTAATACTAAAAAAATTCCTTCACTTCGAACTAGACTACAAAATAATCATGAAATGTCTTTTTCAGATCCAAAATGACAGTCAATCATTGAACTGAGCTCATTGTACAGAAGAGATGCCAAATTAAACGAAAAAATAAATACAGCAACAATCTAAAATGCTTTACTTTAATACTGTTAAAGTGCCCTTAAATGTTTGTTTTTACCGTACCAAAACTCCTATATTGTTTTGTGTTTTCAGTAAAGCGCTAGTTTTCTGTAATCCTACAAACATAGGGAAATATCACCAGTTGATGTATTTGCACTAGTTTTTTTTATATATGTTAGATAGGCTGTGAAGTAATAATTTTTGTTCATTTTAAGTTTCAACTTCGCTCTTTACTTCCCTCGGAAAAACTTTGTTTTTTTTTAAATTAATCTCTGCTCGTTTTTTATTGAAATTTAGTTTAGAAACAACACTGCCATGACCTTTTTTGTTTTACGGAATAACTTTTGCTCGTTTTAAGTTTTAATGTTGCTCCTTAGTTTCAGTTCAAAACTTATTTTTTTATATAGTTTATAATCACCTCCAATCTAGGGTAAAATAGTATCGTTTCTTTGTGTAATTTTTTTTTTAAAGAAGAAATAGACCTTTAATTCCTTGTTTTAAAAAATTAAATTTAGTAGCACTTAAAAAAGTAGCGCGAGGCGAGTAGCTTCGACACAAAAGGTTAACTAAGCGGACAGGTTTACATACCGAGCTGCTTGTGGGAAATTTTGCTAGCTCAACAGAAATGTGCCTGAAGGCTTAGGGAGTTATTTGACCTGTCCCTAAATAGAAAAGCCATTCATTACTTACAGATGAATCGAAATTTCAGAAAAGATTAGTTCTTGTGTAGGTACGATAAATGGTAATATAAACTGAGTTTGTTTTCATTTCAAAAATTTTGGGAAGAATTACCTGAATTCTCCTACAGAACTGTTTTCATTTGTTTTTCTTCCTTTTGGATACAAAATCTCGCGTATGGAGAGAACATTACAGCGGAATTGTCAAGTAAATAATTTGAACAAGTAAGTATAACAATAAGTAATCCTTCTTTTAATATACAACTTTGAGTGGTTCCACAACCACATCCCTACGCTTCTCCAACCACTAAGAGGCAAGGGGTTGGGGTCAGGAGCGTAATATCCTATGGCACAGAGGGAGCAACTGCCTCTCCCAGAGCAAAGTTTTCCCCCAGACCCCAGTTCCCCCCCCCCCCCCTGGAGAAATTTAGTTTCTTCAAAAATGTTGTCAAAACTGAGATAAACCTGCATAATTCAAACATCCACTGAAAAAGGTCAGCTTTCTTTAGTACATCTTTACCTTTTTTAGAGATTTTACCCTTTAACCCCCCCCCCCCCAATCTGCCAAAAACACACACAAGATTTTGGCAAAATTACGCCATTCATTGCGGTATGGATTTAGTGATCTACTAAGAATGTCGTTGCAAACCATGAACTGGATGACCTCTATTCCTTTTGAATAAAAATGCTTGACAAAATACCTTCCCGGGACATGCTTTAAAAAGAGAGTGCATCACATTTATAAAAATAGTGAAATTATCCGAAAATGATCATACAGAAGGGGACAAAACCATGATTGAAAAAAAAACAATTAGGAATCGAACCCAAGACACTCTAATTTGAAGACCACTACTGTACTAACAGAGCCACGCCTCTAATAATCTGATTTGACATATTGATTTTTGTACCTTAATTGCGTAACTTATTAAAGGGGCTTGGGGGAGGAACGTACGGGAGGTGTTCTTGCAAACCTCCAGTTAAGGGTTTTGGACCATAATTATTCCAATGATGATATCGTTTTATACTTCCAAGCTTTTCAAACAGTTCGTGGTAACGAACTGTAAGTAAGAGTAACCGAAACTCAAAAATTGAATTTTGATATCAATTTGATTTTGATACATCAAAAGAATCGGATTTTTATGGTAATTTTAGATATATAAGTTTAATCAAGTTTAGTCCTACCCATCAAAAGTTACGAGCCTGAAAAAATTTGCCTTATTTTCGAAAAAAGGGCGAGACGCCCCCTAAAAGTCATAGAATCTTAATGGAAATTACACCATCAGATTCAGTGTATCAGGGAACCTTACTGTAGAGGTTTCAAGCTCCTATCTGCAAAAAATGCGGAATTTTGTATTTTTTTGCCAGAAGAAAGATCACGGATGCATGTTTATTTGTTTTTTTCTTTTTTCCAGGGGTAATCATATCGACCCGGTGGTCCTAGTATGTCATGAGAGGGCTCATTCGAACGGAAATTAAAATTTATAGTGCCCTTTTTAAGAGACCAAAAAATTGAAGGGCAGCTAGTATCACTTTTTACAAAAAACTGTATTTTCATGTACAACCTATGCTCACCATTCTGCCATCGGAGATTCTTGACCATTCTACAGTAGCCACAGTAAAAAGTGTAGCTTCATTTCTCGATAATATACCGAATAATGAACAAGTACCACTCCATTATTATCTTTGGTTTTTCTTTTTCCGCAGCTAGTTAAAGTAAAGAACGAATAGTAAAGTTTATAATAACTGAATATTACTAGGAGACTAAAAGTTTGTAATAAAACCTTACTTTCCTAGAAACCAGCGTCATCTATTTATAGTTAACAGAAAAAGTTGGCCCGGATGAGTTTGTACTCGACGCCTTGGGATTACAAGACCTACGCTCTACTGACTAAGCCACTAACGCTTGTATTTTATGAAAGAATATACAGTTTGAGACAATATCGAAAAAGAGTTACATAAAGGACCGATACAGTTCATTATAAATGGGGTCTATGCTAGTTCTATCGAATATAGCTAAAACCTAGTAAAGAGCAAAACACGGCACCTAGTAACTAAAAGTTAAGATAATTACAAAATCATCGATGTAAAATCATTTCGATGAATTCGTTCGTAGATTTTATTTATATGTTTGCAATGTTTGCATTATCTACTTAGTGACACCAAAAGTGACACTAAAAGTGTTGTTTTTTGTCAGGGCGTATTTTGTGTGGGGCAGGGGGTAACTGCCCCTTCCGGACCCCAGTTTGGCCCCCCCCTCCAGCTGAAATTTTGTTTCTTCAGAAATCTTGTCAAAACCAAGACAAGCCTGCATAATTTAGAGAAGTTTTCTTTAGAAATCCTTTGCATTTACCGTACTATAAGGCTTCTTTTTATTTCTCACTGACATTTTTCACTTGATCTGGGAAAGTTTGGTCCATCTTTGTCCCCCCCAGGGTTTTAACGAAATTACGCCCCAGTTTTTAGTGTTATATCACACTTACGGATACTAGAATTGATAAAAATCACGTAGATATGAGCATTAGCTTTCAATTGAGCCATTAAACGTCACTCTAAAAAGTTCTGGTAGCCCAGTAGCCCCACTTTTTCCGCTTGAGACAAGGCAACCAAAATGCCGTTTTTAATGCCATTTGGAGCTTGCTGATGGTGGAATTTATAGGAAGGAAGGACGTATATATGAGCAATATCTTTTATATGAGCTACTAAAAATTTGTCTAAGATACAGGCGATACCAAAACGCCCAATAACAATACCCACGTACCGATACGCGTGATATCGATACGTCCAATACCAAAACAGCGTACAGCTTTTTCCCCAGGGACTATGGAGGGTTATATCATCACTAAAATCATAGATATTTGAACTTTGAACTATGTTGAACAAAATGGCTATCTCAAAATTTTGCTTGGACGACTTTAGGGGGAGGGGGGGCTAGTTGCCCTCCCATCTTTTTGGTCACTTACAAATTTAACTTCCTTTCGAATGAGTTATTACACATCTCTCTATGATGCTCTGGTCACCCCAAGGCCGTATCCAGGGGGGGGGGGGGTCCCCGGTTTTGCCGCCCCCCCCCGAAATTTTTGACCGAGTCGAAAATAAGTCGAAAATTAGTAAAACCTAGGTAAAAATCAGTAAAATTAGTCGAAAACTGAGTAAAAAATAAGTCCCCCCCCCCCCCGAAAAAATCCTGGATCCGCCCTTGGGTCACCCCCTAGTCCTACTAGAAAAAAAAGAATAAAAAGGGAGATAGATCAGTGCTACCAATGCAAAAAAGCGATTTTCTTTGTTGTTCAAGGATGGGGACTGTAATTTCCCTATATAAGGTCTTCGACCGAGCTGATTCCAATGGTGCACTTTTCATTTTGATCTCACGCCATTTTCGAGGGGTTTCAGGCTTTTTTCGAAATAACCATAAATTTCTTTTTGCAATAAACTTTTATTTTCAAGACTAACCGAAATAATAGTCACCATTTCTGATACAGTGTCAGATGGCAATTTTTTTCATTAGGTAGTTTTTTTCTAAACGCAATTTTTAACTTTTGGTAACTATGGGCTGTGGTTCGCTCTTTACTAGGTTCCAGGTAAAATGCTTCCGCCGGGACATTTCCGTCCTTGCTGCGAATTTATAAAATTCTTTTTATTTAATTTCTGATCCTTTTTAAGGTCATGAGGGAATCCCCCTGGGTGGAAAATATTTCTTCAAAATCCCCCCCAATGGAAAGTTTCTCCCGCAAAAAGTTTCTCCATTGACAATTCTCCCATAGAGATTTTCTCCTGTAAGAAATCCCTCCCGCCAAGTCAAACTACCCCAGAAACTGTTCCCCCAATTCTTTAAGAATGACTGCTGAAATAGAAGTATCTTTGAATTGGAAAAGGAAGCTTTTAAAGCGTAATTAGTGAGGGGTAGAGGAGTGTACAAGCCCCCTTATATATGGAATAAATAGTGTTCACTTTAATATTTAATATTACTCCTTGTTTTTCATTTAATTTTGTTTTTTTATTTTTATTTAATTTTGATAGTTTTTCAAACCATGCCAGCAAAAACTCCCTTCTCCCTCCATGGAAAATTTTACCCAAAGAATTTTCCCCCACAAAAATTTCACCCGTATAAATTTCTTCATGGAAAATTCTGAGGGGAAATAATAAAGCCGTAGACCCAAAATATCCACGGGAATCAAGAGGGATTAGAACGTAATTCCTCAAAACTCATTCTATATCCATCTAAAGGCCCAATGAGGCTTAAAAAATAAGGCCATTAAAACGTATTCTGAGTCATCAAACCTCCCACCTACAAAAAGGATTTACCACTTCTTCTTCATAATCGTTAAAATGCATTTAAACATCATTATACTATAAACCAAGTCATTTTAAGTTAATAAAGCACTAAAATAAATGTAATAAACATGTTTTTGTTATAACATAGTAGGTATCATGGGGGCCTATATGAGGGGAGGGCAGAGGGGGGCTGTAGCCCCCCTCTGCCCCTGGCTGAATAATGCTGCCTTATATTTTTGTTTTGAGATTTCTATTATAAAGCATTGGAAGTGCCGATTAGATCAGTTAAGCCCCCCCCGCCTAAAATTCAGCTTATGGGCCCCCATGGTAGGTATCACCCTGCAGTAACTTTATTCAGGCTTAGTCTAAATGAAGGGAGATGAGAGATTAATTCCTACCCCCCAGCACATATACCCTTACCTATAATTATATGAAGGCCCATGGAGGGTTAGACAATTTAGGCATTGAAGTGCGCTCTTTCAGGCACGTGATACCCCCTTCTATGCAATGTCTTCCAACCCCACCATCCATTCTTCAAATTAGCTTATGCACAACGATGTGTCACAGCACAAGAACTAAGATAATAAATGTATATGTTTACCATTTATCTTATATGGACTGATTTTTCAGGAACAAATGCCCCATAGTGCAAAATTACTTTCTTTGAAACTGGGAAGGTCAATACATATTTTTTTCATACTTATGTATTAATTTACTATCTCAGAACTGTCAATAGATAGCAAATTTATCCCTTTTTGGGGAAAAGTCACAGTTTGGTGATTGCACCCTCTTTTAATCACTGAAAAATGGCACCAGAAATTCCAATTTCCGTTTGAATGACCCCTCTCCTGATCTTCAAGGACCATTAGTCTGATACAATCACTCCCGGGAAAGCAAAAGAAAAAGATAAACAAATAAAGACAAGTCCATAATCTTTCTTGCAGAAAAAGATATAAAATTCCTGATGGAAGCTTGAAACGTCTACTGTAGGGCTCTCTGATATGCTGAATCTGAGGGTGTAATTTTCATTGAGATTGCTTGACTTTTTATGGGTGTTTCCTCCTTTTCTGAAAATCAGTCAAATTTTCTCAAACTTGTAGCTTTTGATGGGCACGAATAAACTTGATGAACTTTATATAGTTTGAATCATCATTCAAACATTTTTTTTTTATTATTATTTACTTTTTTTAGAATATCTAAAAGTTTCTAACTCCTTACTAACAGTTTGTTACTAAGAACTGTTTGATGCATAATAATCCTTATAGAGCCTGGACCTAGAGTTGTTATGGCAAACCTAAACTACCTTCATATGCAGGAATAAGTGGGATACTCAACTTATCTACCTTTGAAATATTTCCTGTTAAGAATTGTAGGAACTGAAATTTTCTTCCTTATGCTCTATCATGAGTCAAACTTGTTCCTTATTTCAACAAGCAGAAATCCCTACTGAAGTGGCTCAGAATGACATGGCATCTCATGGTCAAATGTAATTTGTTATGTTTTGGCAGGATAGTAATTGATGCTGCTTGTCAAATAAAGGATTTGCATTTCAAATACAAGAAATAAGTACTTAAATAGGTATTTCAAATACTCTTCCAAAAAAGTATTTAAATATGCATTTCAAATACGGTACATGGAAAGCATTTAAGTATGTATTCCCAGTGCATACATTTAGATACTGCCCCATCACTAATTTTGGCTTGGTAAATGAATATATCTGAAGCTAATGAATCCAATGATACAAGTTTTTTTTTGTTTTTGTTTTTTTCATTTTGGTGCAAGTTACAACTGTAGGCTTGTTGCAAAATCACATGTTTCACAGAGAAATATGCGTTAAGAAACATAATTCAGTTTAGGCAAAAGAACATAATTTCAGATTTGTCAATGTGAAAGCTTTATTAACCAGGGTCAAAACGTATTAATGGAACAAAGCCCTTTTTAACTTGAAAACGAGAAAACCCAAAGATTTTTAAGATTAATAAAGTAATTTCCTATATTTTTCTAGTAATTCACCTGTTTTTCTGAAATTTAAACCCTCCTCTTCAAAATAAATTCCTGCAGACTTATATGTCTATCAGTAATATCTTTGAACTTGAGTTTCCATCTCCTGGGCAAATTCTCCCAAAGTTCTACTGGATTTTTATAAGAGCTTCTTCAGATCAAAACTAATTATGGACTGATAGTGTATATCAATTGTAGTAAAACTACCATAGCAAAGCTAGAGATCCTTCAAAATATATCTCTTAGAATTGTCTTAGGGCTTCATCGCCGCTCAGAGGGAGCTGAAGACCAGAAAGAGCGATCATCAGTATCTAAGGAATAGCTGAGGGTATTAAGTTGAAAATTTCAGGGGTTGTTGAGGGGGGGATGAAAAGCTACTGGAGGGCAAATCAGCTCTCCTAGACCTTTTTAGATGTTCCCTTCCCTGACAACTGATCAAAATTTGAAAAAACAATTACGTCCAAAACAGTCAAAAGGGTTAGTAACTATGCGTCTGGATATACAATGCCCACAACAGCCCCCAGGGCAAGGATTGTAAATCATGTAATTTGCCTTTTTTACATGCAGGATTCATCATTGGGAAAAGGGAGAATGTTTGATTCTAGTTATATTCATAAAGGCTAAGGTTGTGAAGGTGAAACTTTGGGGAATGTTGAGGGGCATGTTAAACTAAATCTGTTATGCCCTGGGGGCATATAAGAACGATGTTGGCACAATATATTATTTATTATTTTTTCTCTTTAGACCAGGGCACTTCGTATCGAAGGAGTTGTCGTAGAAACTTCGAAAAGGGCTCATTCGATTGGAAATTAGTGGTCTGTGTCCTTTTTAATAGTCGAAAGTGATTGGAAGGCAACTAACATCCCTTCCACGCCCACCATTTTCCCAAAAACATCCAATCAAAATTTTGAGACATCCATTTTGTTCCACGCAGTTGAAAGTCCAGGAAATTATACCTTTGAGCAGGACACTACCCCCACAGTCTTCAGGGCAAGGGTTATAAGTTATGCTCTGGGGGCATATAAGGTTTTTATTGAAATCTTCGTTGTAGAAACTAGAAAAAGGGCTCATTCGATTAGAAATAGAAAGGGCTAGTGCCCTTTTTTAATAGTCGAAAGTGATTTGAGGGCAACTAACCCCTGTCTCACGCCCACCTTTTCCTCAAACACATCCAATCATATTTTTTAGATAGCCATTTTATTCAACGCAGTTGAAAGTTTTGGAAATTAGGTCCTTAAGGATGACAACCCCCCCCCATAGCCCTCAGGACAAGGGTTGTAAGTTATGCCCTGGGGGCATATAAGGTTTTTATAGAAAGCGATGTAGTAGAAACTTCAAAAAGGGCTCATTCAACTGGAATTTGAAAGGGCTAGTGCCCTTTTTAATAGTCGAAAGTGATTGAAGGGCAACTAACCCCCCTCTCACGCCCACCATTTCCCCAAACACATCCAATCAAAATTTTGAAATATCTATTTTGTTAAAACATAGTTGAAAGTTCTGGAAATTAGGTCTTTTAGTATGATAACCCCCTCAGAGCCCTTAGTGTAAGGGTTATAAGTTATGCCCTGGGCACAAAGTTTATATAGAAAGTTGTTGTAGAAATTTCAAAAAGGGCTCATTTGATTGGAAATTGAAAGGGCTAGTACCCTTTTTAATAGTCGAAAGTGAGTGGAGAGTAATTAACCCCCCTCTCACGCCGACCATTTCCCCAGACGCATTTAATCAAAGTTTAGAGATAGCCATTTTGTTCAACGTTGCTCAAAGTTCAGGAAATTATGTATTTGAGGATGACAAACTCCCCATAGCCCCCAGGACAAAGGTTGTAAGTTATGCCCTGGGGGCATATATGGTTTTTATAGATATTGTTTTCGTAAAGACTTCAAAAGGGGCTCATTCAATAGGGAATTGAGGGGGCTGGTGCCCTTTTGGAGGGTAACTAACCCCCCTCTTATGCCCACCATTCCCCCAAACACATCCAATCAAAATTTTCAGATAGCCATTTTGTTCAACGTAGTAGAAAGTTCTGGAAATTAGGCCTTTGAGGATAATAGCCCCCCTCACAGCCCTTAGGGTAAGGGTTGTAATTTATGCCCTGGGGGCATATAAGGTGTTTATAGAAAGTGTTGTCATAAAAGCTCAAAAAGGGCTCCTTCGATTGGAAATCAAAAGGTGCCCTAGTGCCCTTTTTAATAGTCGAAAGTGATTGGAAGGCTTGATATTTTTATCCTTAGACCTTAGATCCATCTGTGCCTCCAGAGGCACCCAGGGCATCAAGAAGGAGCCGCCAATCTTCCCGCCGGTTTGCTGCTGCAAGTATGTCCTCCCACTGAGGCTGGATTGATGTGTGCAGGTTACGGAGATCTGTCTGGTACGTTCGACGCAGGGTGTTTCTGGGTCTGCCCCTGCGGCGTGGACCCGATGGCTGCCAATGGAGCGCTGCATTTGGTAGTCGGAGATTGTCCATACGTAGTACATGGCCAAGGTATCTCCATCGGCGGACTCTTATAATATGTGTCACAAGAGGCTGGCCAGTCTTGTCACGGATGGATTGGTTTGTTATTCTCTGCTGCCAACGGATGTTGAGAATTCTTCTGAGACATGTGTTTTCGAAAGCAAGTATTCTTAGCTCTTGTTCCTGGTTCAGGTGCCAGGTTTCGGCAGCGTAAAGCAGCACTGGCATAACATTGCTATTGAAGAGTCGTAACTTTAGCCGTATAGAGAAGCTTTGGGACCGCCACACTTTCCGTAATCTATTGAAGGCCCCATTAGCTTGACCGATTCTTGTGAGCACTTCTTTTGTGGTCGATCCGGTACTTTCTATTATGCTTCCCAAGTATTTGAAATGGACAACTTGCTCTATGTGTTGGTCTCCGCAAGTGATGCTCAGGGGTGAATCTGTGGTAGCCATGCATTTTGTTTTCTCATTATTTATTTTTAGGCCGACATGGCCGCCTCTCTCCCTCACTTTGTCAAGGAGTTCTTGGAGTCTTTGCTTGCATGATTCTAGGACGGCGATGTCGTCAGCGAAGTCTACATCACTGAGGCGTGTTTCTGGATTTAGCTGGATTCCGTCTGTGCTTGTACTTCGCAGAATGTAATCAATGACAATTACGAAAAGTAGCGGTGACAAGACGCAACCTTGCTTAACTCCTGACATAATGCGGAAGAAACGGGTTTGGCCATCTGATGTCTTTACACAGCACTCGCTATCTTCATAAAACGCAACAATCAGTGAAACTATCTTTTCAGGGATTCCGTAATGCAGTAGGATCTTCCACAGACTTTGGCGGTCTACTGAGTCAAATGCCTTCTCAAAATCGATGAATATCATATAGATTTTGGAGCGCCATTCTC
>JAQQPU010000080.1:24974-54816 GCA_029168905.1 Artemia sp. Kazakhstan ARC1039 | reverse complement strand
AGGGTTGTAATTTATGCCCTGGGGGCATATAAGGTGTTTATAGAAAGTGTTGTCATAAAAGCTCAAAAAGGGCTCCTTCGATTGGAAATCAAAAGGTGCCCTAGTGCCCTTTTTAATAGTCGAAAGTGATTGGAAGGCTTGATATTTTTATCCTTAGACCTTAGATCCATCTGTGCCTCCAGAGGCACCCAGGGCATCAAGAAGGAGCCGCCAATCTTCCCGCCGGTTTGCTGCTGCAAGTATGTCCTCCCACTGAGGCTGGATTGATGTGTGCAGGTTACGGAGATCTGTCTGGTACGTTCGACGCAGGGTGTTTCTGGGTCTGCCCCTGCGGCGTGGACCCGATGGCTGCCAATGGAGCGCTGCATTTGGTAGTCGGAGATTGTCCATACGTAGTACATGGCCAAGGTATCTCCATCGGCGGACTCTTATAATATGTGTCACAAGAGGCTGGCCAGTCTTGTCACGGATGGATTGGTTTGTTATTCTCTGCTGCCAACGGATGTTGAGAATTCTTCTGAGACATGTGTTTTCGAAAGCAAGTATTCTTAGCTCTTGTTCCTGGTTCAGGTGCCAGGTTTCGGCAGCGTAAAGCAGCACTGGCATAACATTGCTATTGAAGAGTCGTAACTTTAGCCGTATAGAGAAGCTTTGGGACCGCCACACTTTCCGTAATCTATTGAAGGCCCCATTAGCTTGACCGATTCTTGTGAGCACTTCTTTTGTGGTCGATCCGGTACTTTCTATTATGCTTCCCAAGTATTTGAAATGGACAACTTGCTCTATGTGTTGGTCTCCGCAAGTGATGCTCAGGGGTGAATCTGTGGTAGCCATGCATTTTGTTTTCTCATTATTTATTTTTAGGCCGACATGGCCGCCTCTCTCCCTCACTTTGTCAAGGAGTTCTTGGAGTCTTTGCTTGCATGATTCTAGGACGGCGATGTCGTCAGCGAAGTCTACATCACTGAGGCGTGTTTCTGGATTTAGCTGGATTCCGTCTGTGCTTGTACTTCGCAGTATGTAATCAATGACAATTACGAAAAGTAGCGGTGACAAGACGCAACCTTGCTTAACTCCTGACATAATGCGGAAGAAACGGGTTTGGCCATCTGATGTCTTTACACAGCACTCGCTATCTTCATAAAACGCAACAATCAGTGAAACTATCTTTTCAGGGATTCCGTAATGCAGTAGGATCTTCCACAGACTTTGGCGGTCTACTGAGTCAAATGCCTTCTCAAAATCGATGAATATCATATAGATTTTGGAGCGCCATTCTCTGCTTTCTTCCGTCAGTAGCCGTAGGGTGAATATCAAGTCTGCACATGAACGGTTCAGTCTGAATCCATGTTGCTCGTCGCGAAGGTGTCTGTCGAGTTGCGAGCTGATTCTCTGCAGTAAAATGTGCGTCAGCAATTTGCTAGGTATGGAAAGCATGCAGATTCCTCGCCAGTTGCCTGGGAAGGACGTATCGCCTTTCTTAAAGATCCTCACAAGCGTGCTGCGTTTCCAATCCGAAGGTACTTTGGCGGTCGTCCAGATTACTGCGAACAACGCTGTCCAGAACTTGATGCAGGTCATAACAGTCGCTTTGATCATTTACGCGGATATCCTGTCTTCGCCAGGCGACTTCCCATTTTTCAGCTTCTTTGCTGCTGCTATAATTTCAGTGGATGACGGCGGATCCGTGCTGATATCTAAGGAAAACAGTGTTGTTGCTGGGATCTCTGGGGGATCCTCTGGTGGAGGTCTATTTAACAGCTTCTCGAAGTGACTGGCCCAAACTTCGTTTACGTCAGACTGCTGTGTTATCAGGATGCCCGCGGGGTCTGTTACTGTCCATGTCTCAATGAGTCTCCTAGAAAACATGCCATGTCATGCCGTGGTATGTCGTTTGCCACGGAGTTGAGAGCTCTGTAAAATTCGTCTTTTGCTTCGTCGGTGGCATCATTGGTGGGTGCGTAGCATAGTATTACTGACAGTTTCACATGCGCGCCGATGAAGCGGGCTTTCAGGATTCTAGGTGACACCGGTGTCCAATGTAGTAGAGCTTGGGAAGTCTGTTTTGTCATCATTAGTGCTACTCCGTATTCACGCTTTTGCTGCGATCCACTGTATATAATGGTCACATCTCCATCCAGTTTATTTGATCCAGATCCTAGCCATCGAACTTCTGACACAGCCAGAAGGTCAAGATGGTAATCTTTCAGTGCTCTTAGCACTTGTTCAGTATTGGAGTCTTGAGACATTGTGCGGATGTTCCAGAAACCACATTTGAGGTGTTGTTTCGCATTCATAAATCTTGTCCGTGGGCATGCAGAGGTCGTCATCAAAAGGGGGTTCGAAAATCCGAGGCTCAAACTTGATGTTTCGGTTGCAGTTAGGATTTCCCACGAGGGCAGGCCCTTGAGGTCCCGGGTGTGGGTCGCAAGCCCACAGCCCAACCCTCCCTCTTTATCCTGGCTTGGGACAGGCTGCATACTTTTATAGTAAAGATTAATATATTTTTATAGTGATATTTTTATAGTAAAGATTAATGTGGGTACAATGTAATATCTTCTTTTTTTTAGACCAGGACACTTCGTATCAAAGGAGTTGTTGTAGGAACTTCAAAAAGGGCTCATGCGATGGAAAATAGAAAGGGTTTACCTTTTCTAATAGTCGAAAAAGATTGGAGGGCAACTAATCCCCCTCCTACCCCCACCCTCCCATTTGCCCATTATGTTTAAAAACTGAATGTTGTCTTAAGATTAAATCAAAATGCACTGTGTTAATGCTAATTCCCAATTAGGCATCTCAGCAGTATCCCAAGAACGCCTGAGGGTATTATGTTCAAACTTTCGGGGCTACTTCTGCTCTTAAAATTTAACCAAATCAAAATAGCATAAGTGTATCCAAGCTATCAAAGAAAGTAAACAGATTTTTTTGTGAATAGTATCAAGTTTTCCATTTCAGGTCAACTAGAGGAGGTATGAAATTAAATTAAACACTACTATTTGTGTCCAGATTATTAAAAGGGTGTATGTTGTTAAAAACTGCTGAAAATTTTTCTCCAGCATACAAATAGCAGGCCAAACTATAAAGTCTTAAAACGAAAAGATTTAAAGTATTTTTTCCCCTGAAAAGGCTATGTCAATATAAAATGAACAGAAATTAATTAAAAAAAACTTTTTCCACAAAATAAGTTATTCAAAGAAAAGTAAAGAACTCCATTAAACCAAAAATGAGCAAAAATAAAATAAATAATCTACCAAGCCTGAAACTACCACAAATCAGCATCAATAAATAAATGAAATCCAAAACGAACAGAAATTACAATAACTAATCGAGTCAAACTCAAAACGAGCAGAAATTAACATGCATTAGGCTCAAAACCCCTGAGCCTTCCCAAGGCCAAAACACAATTTGCACTTTGCTGAAAAAAATACAAATGAATGTGCATTGTCAGTTTAATATACACATACTGATATTTAGTAGTCAAAATGTTAATATTATTTGATTTATTAAAGTTATAAAAGTAAAAACATTTATATTTTTCAGCAAAGTGCAAATTACGTTCTGGCCTTGGGAAGGCCAGAATGGGAAGGATATATGTAGTAGGGTTTAAAAAGGACAAACAGCAATATTTAAGGAACAGCTAAGGGTATTAAGTTGAAAATTTAAAGATATGTTGAGAGGGATGTTGAAAAAGGAATGAAGATCAGCCCCCCCCCCTCTTGACCTTTTAGATGCTCTCCTTAACACTGATAGAGAGCTTAAAAGAATGTAAATTGTGAAAACTTGTCCATATTTTACATGCAGGATTTATCATTAGGAAAAGGAGGAATGTTTGATCCTGGGTGCGTAAGAAAAGTCTAAGGGTATTGAGGCAAAATTTCAGGAAATTTTGAGCTAAATCAAAAGAAACTACAGCCTATGTATCCAAGTTATCAAAAAGGCATATCTGCATTATCTTAGGAAAAGGTAAGGGTATCAACTTGAAACTTTCAGGGCCACTACTACTAGACCTATTGCTTCTATTGCAACTGTAAATGAAACTTGTTGCAATTGCAACTGTGACAACTTCCAACTGCAACAACTTGCAACTGTGACTGCTTGCAACTGCTACAACATCTATTTGTGACTACTTTCAGGGAATGTTGGGGGATTTTTTGGGGGTTTGTTTTTTTTTGTTATGACATATCACATAAGACAAAATATTAGACATCAGGAGGGGAATTTTGAACTTTAAAATTTTAAAGTTGAAAAAAAAACATCACTTGTATATTTTGACACTTTGATGTTGAAAAAAAAATTGATGTTGAAATAGGGAATGTTAAAAACTTGGATAATAAAAAACAAATAGAAACTAATTTTTTTAAGACACCAAAAAAGAAGTTTTTCAAAAAAATAAAGAGCCATATTAAGCTTAAAACCAGCAGAAATGAATTTCTACAATAATAATTCAAACTCAAAATGACCAGAAATTACTATTAAAGAGTAAATGAAACCAAAACAAACAAAAATTAAATAAAGAATCATAGTCAATAAACATACAATAGGTACTGATATAAATGAATAAATAAAGCATAAAATGTGTAAAACTTAAATTGAACACTCAAATTAAACTTAAAACAAACAAAAATCACGACAAACAAGGGTTTGACTACTGTCCCCTCCCCTAAATATAGAACTCTAAAGCCTACTGCATCATTTGTGCTTTACTGAAAATGCATTATATTGCTGTTTTCTTTTGTACTTAGAATCCTGGTTTCAGCAATTGATATCATTATATATCAAATTATAAGTTTAATGTATTAGTTTTTTTCAAGGACTGTTCAAGTTTTCAGTAAAACACAAATAATGCAGTAGGCTTCAGACTTGAACAGCTAGTGGAGGGTGAGGGGGCAGCAGCCAAACTCTCAATTGTAGTGATTTTTGTTTGTTTAAAATTTGATCTGAATATTCAATTCAAATTTTACCTGTTTTAAGATTTATTGATTCATTTATATTAGTACCTGTTGAATCTTTGTTGGCTATGATTGTTTATTTAATTTTGGTTTGTTTTGGGTTTTATTAATTCTTTAACAGTAGCTTCTGGTGGTTTTGAGTTTGAATTACTATAGAAATTTATTTCTGCTGGTTATAAGTTTAATATGGCTCTTTATTTTTCTTTGAAAAAATTCGTTTCTTGGAGTTTTTTTCTTTGATTAATTGTGATTAAAAGGCTTATTATGTGAAATTTAAACATATATTACTTTCTGGGAACAGGAATTAATTACTTCAAAGTTGAAGTAATCCACCTTATTATATATCTTTTATTATTATCTGAAATGTCAATATAGAAATCAGTGGCGCCAATTCACGAAAATGTAGGGGGGGGGGCAAGGATTTTTTTTTCGATTTTTTTTTTAATTAAGATGCAAAAAAAAGAACAACATTTAGCAAACATACCTAAAACAGGGGGTAGCGGCGAGGTCGCTGCTTGGCAAAATCGTTGACTAATCTATCCAAATCCAGTTTCTTTACCTCCTCTTTTTCAACGGCCATTATCATCAGATCACTGAGTCTGTCGTTTCCCATCGTCGATCGCAGATAGTCTTTCACACGCCCTAATGCCGAGAAGAATCGTTCATTACTGGTAGTGGTCACAGGCAAAGTAGCAACTAGCTTCATCAGTTTTAGCACTGCAGAATAGGCAACTGGGAGGTCGGATAAGATTTCGATAGCTCGAAGAAGATCCATTTTTGAAATATCACTTTTTGACAGATGCAGCTTCGCAAGAGAAAGCTGGGATTCTATGGCATGGTCGTCAACACCGAGAATCTCTTGATAATGACACATAACTCTTTCCACTTTTGAAATTTCGAGAAAATTGGAACTTGAGGGGTCGAAGGCAGATAAAGCGTCGAGCAGAGGCATATTCTGCATGAAACGTTGGTCCATCTCACTCGTGAAACGAACTATTACCTCAAAGTACAGAAGTTTACCGCAGTCTGATTCAACTGGCTGACTGATATTGCGTTTACCGGTTGTTGAGTTTGAAAGAAAGGCTTTGAGACGAATGGAAATGGCTTGACTTCTCTTGTTTCGAGCACTGGTTTTAGATTGTGGAGATTTCGATTCCTGGATATCGTTTAAAGCTAAGAATTCAGATATGTTTTTGCTTAAGTTGTTCCATTCGTTATCATTTCTCAGCTTTTGGAGTGTCTCATATGTCCCAGAAATCAGTGCAAGTGCCTTATAAATCAACAAACTTCCGGATTGAAGTTGCTCTGATAAACAATTTACAATGACTAATACTTTTTTCATTATGTGTAAAGTTGAAACAAAAGAGGCAGAGTTGATTTTGTCCAGTAGTCCTTTTGCTTCACACGCTGCCTCGCCGTTGGAACTATCAGAGACTGCGGCAAGCACAGCAACAATACAATCAAATCTGGCCTTCACCTTCGAAATAGAGCGGACTGCGTAAAACCAGCGAGTCTGGACGGTCCTCTCTAGCTCCAAGACTTTTTGCCCGCTAATACGCTGGGATTCCACAAATAGCTCGTGACGAGTATTGCTGCATGATATAAATGCGTAAAGTCTTTGCACCACAGAGAAAAATTCAGAAAGTTCACTGATATTTTTTAGGCAGTCAGTCAAAACCAAGTTCAATCTGTGGGCGTGACAGTGTACATAAACTGCATGAGGCACCTTCTCCCTAAACTTTGCTTGAACTCCGTTAAATTCCCCACTCATAACGGATGCGCCATCATAACATTGGGCAATACACAGCATCGAATCTACACCAAGCTTTTCTATAGTTTCACAAATCGAGGTGGATAAGCTCTCGGCGTCTAATTTGTGCATGTGATAGCAGCCGATTGGTCGCTCCACTACTTTTCCATTTGATATGTACCTGAGTAGGATCGCTAATTGTTCTTTTCTAGAAACGTCTTTTGTCTCGTCGACAAGAATAGCAAAGTAATTAGCTGATTTTACTTCTGAAATAATATCTTGGCGCAAGGCATTTCCTATCAGTGTAACTGTGTCATTTTGGTACTGATGACTGCAATAGTGACCATATCGGCGCTGTAACTTGGCCTTCAGCTTTTCGTCGCCTTTAGACATTTCCTCCATCAATTCAACCAAATTACCCCGGTTTGCAGATGTTTCTGATTCGTCATGACCCCTCAAAGCAAGACCCTGGCGGCCAAGAAAGCAAATAGCGCGAAAAATGTACTTCACATGATCTCTATTTTCCTGAACCTCTTGAGATCTGGATTGAATTAAGGCATTCGCTATAGATTTCGAAGTATCAGTACTCATTATCTTAAATTCCGTCCATGCTGACATACAATGCCTATGTCTTTCAGAACCATCATGTTGCTTTAATAGAGCAGAACTGTCTTTCCACTTGCAAAATCCTGACTCAATGAAAGCCCTTTTTCCAGCAGTTTCTCCAGCCCTTAGAGTCCCCATAGAAAAATGGCGGCAAGCAAAACAAAACACGGAATTCAAGTTTTTTGAGTATTCAATCCATTCATAAGTCTTATAGTAATGTGCACTGAATTTCCTTCCGTTAGAAATGGAAGCCGGATATCTCTCAAGAATAGGTTGAGCTGGTTTGTCGTGACGCGTCCTAGAGATATCTGAGAGAGTTTCTTGACTGCTACTGGAACCCGCAAGGGGTTCAGCGATGCAGACCGAACTTTCATGTTGATCTGAGCCATTTATTGTTCCGCTTGTTTCCGAAATTATGTCACAGGTGGGGGAATTTATCTCAACTAACCCGAGACTTTGGGCGCTGACACTATTGCCAGTTTCTTGCACTAAAGTTTCTTCATTTTTCTTCCGCATTTTCACCGAAAAAAAATCCAAAGTTTGTTGTCGCTTTTTACTCATAGTTAAACGAGTAGTAGACAATGACTTCACTCAGACACGGCAAGAGAAGAACTGAAGAAACACGTAGAAACTCACTTAGAAAATCACTCCCATACTCCACGGTGAAACTACCCCGCTTAGAAACCCCATAAACCAATCACTTACATTTCCTGTTCACGACAGTCCCATACACTCCACTGGGACTAGTTATCCCATAAACTATTCAACAACGTCAAGAATCTGCTGACCAAAACCCCTTGAAACCCTAGAACACATTTCCTTTCCCAGCTACTAAAAAAGGCAATATACAAAACTCATAGTTTACAACGAATTCTTCACAAGAACAATAACAAACGGGTACTGACCACATGAGGCTTAGTTTTGAATGAACCCTACTCGGAAATAAAATAGTGTAGACACGCTCGCTCTTAGACATTTCAAAACAAGATTATATAATTAGGGCACCAGTTTGTTGGTCGTATTTATTGGACCAGTTGCTGGTTTAATATAGCACATAGCTAAAATAGAAAATAGCTGTGAAATATAAATAAGAAGGTAATTTTCAAAGTGTAGGGGGGGAGGGCCATGGCCCCCCCTAATTGGTGCCTCTGATAGAAATCTAAAAAACTGACCTTTCAATCTGTATAAACTCATCATAGTTTAAACCAAAAGAAAATCCAAATATCTTTTAGTACTCTAAAAAGAATATTTAACATTATTTGGGTTATCATGTAATTATATTCTAGTTATCTTAAATACAAGCCAGCTATAAATGTACTTGCATTACCACCCATCAGAATTCCTATAATCTGTTATACCAAACTTGCTGGTATAATTTTCCTGGCTGTCACAAACTGCATCCTTTGGTCCTTTGAGGATAGATAAAAATTTGTAGAAGGTTTATCCTTTCTACTGAAATATGTACTTGAAGGAAACTTTGCTGTGCTGAAATTCACCTTAACATTATGGGTATGTTTTGTACTGATTGTGAACTAGCAAGATCTCACTCTCAATGAAATGAAGTGCAGGGTAATGAGGTTCTATGCTCTAAAACTAATTTCCAAGAGCCAGTGCCCCTTGTTGAGTCTGTGACCAATGAAAAGATACTAGGTGTTACTTTCTCAAATGACTTAAGATTTAACAGCCATATGAATGAGCTAGTCTGCAAAGCCTATGCTGCCCACACTCACTTGTTACAATGAGAAGGTTTGGTTTCAAGGGGGGCATCAATGAAACTGACCTATTTAACTTACATTATGCCTGTAGAAGAATAGACATGTTCTTGCGGGAAGCCCAAGTGTTCAGTTAAGCTTCAGGCTAAGACAAGATATTCACACCATACAAATATGTTCTTATAAAATTAAGAAATTTTTGAATATGTCTATGTCTAAAAAAATCCAGCAGATCAAATATCATGTCAAGGCTCTAACATTTAGAACTAAGAGTACTATTAAAGAAGTTTGTCCATCTGGCTTTTTTACTATAAGAGTCAATTTTTTTAAACTTATATTAGATAAGAGAAAAGATTTGGGTACTTAAGTGTTAAATGTACTCTTTTATATACTGCTAAAGAAGTCAAGTTTGGTTAATGCTAATGAAATAAAAAAATAAGATGAATATATAATAGGTTTAGAATGTATACATGTATATAAAAGAGTATGTTTAAAATTTAAGTACCAAGATTTGTTAATAATAGTTATTTAGATGTTCAAAGACTAAATTAAGGGATAAACTTGTATACAGTGTTGTTAAATCAAAGGAATTTACTCTGTCAGCTTAAACTGTTGCCAAAGAGTCAATTATCCATAATGAATTATTGACACTACAACATATCTAAGCATTAGAAAAGGGGACAAGAGTTGGTGGCATCAATTCATGAAAATATAAAAGGGAGGGGAGGCAAAATACATGGTTCAAAACCTAGGGGAGAGAATTTGATAGACATGTATGTTAACAGAATATTCAGATAGCAAAAAAAAAAAAAACACCTCTGCAATCATAATTTCATCCTGAATCCAAATATGCATTCATCTCTGTCTCAAATTTAATTTTTAGGTCTTTACAAGCCCTCCTAAATGATACCTTTTTCTCTTTTTTTATACAGCTCATTTACCTGTGTTAGCATAAATCTTGTCAAAACCAATTTACCCATAAATTAAATTGATGGCAACCAAAACAAGAACCAATAAATCCATGAGGTAAATTTTCCAAGGTTCATATTATTGACTTACTAATAGAGTAAACATACCACTTGATGCCTTTTTTATGCTCTTTCCAAATATATTAATCAGTTTTGTCATAAACAAATTTTACCCTCACCCCTATATATACCAATTCAGGGTATAAATTTGCTCAAGGGGGGGAGGGGGGGGGGGAATTAAAGTTTATTTCTGATGCAAATGAGAGGTAAGTTTAAACTTTACCCTCAACCCCCTCCTTTATGTGCTAATATATACCCTGAATTGGTATATAGGCAGTGGCAGATCCAGGGAGTAAGGGGGGGGGGCTGGGTTCGCCCCCCTAGCATAGTCTAAAGTAGTGTAATTTACTGAATTAACCCAACTTTGCATTAATTAAACTTGCTCCTAATATAAGTTTGTCAGATCAACCTATTTTGCAACCCCCCCCCCTTACAAAAATCCTGTATCCACCCCTGTATATAGGGGTGGGGGTAAAATTCATTTGTGACAAAAATGATTATTATATTCATAAAGAGCATAAAAAAAGCATCAAGTGGTATGTTTACTTTATTTATAAGTCAATAATAAGAACTGCAAAAAATTTACCACATGGGAAATATATAATACAGGCAATATATTTGGTTAAGGTTAGAAAGTTTAGGTTAAAATTGAAGTTGCAATGTAAACAGATGTCACATTGGATTCAGGACAAAATTCTGATTATAGAGGAAAGTTTATGAACACAGGTATATAAGCTGCATCTAAAATAAGAGAAAAGGGTATCATCTTTGAGGGTCTGTAAAGGGCTAAAAATTAAATTTGTAACACAAATGAAGGTCATATTCAGATAAAGGATTAAATTCTGATTAGAGAGATAAGTTTGTTTTTTGGCCATCTGAATATTCTGTTAATATATATGTTGGTAATTTTTACAAAATCATATTATTGACTTATGAGTAAAGTGAATATACCACTTGATGCCTTTTTTATGCTCTTTCCAAATATAACAATCATTTTTGTCAGAAATGGATTTTACTCCCACCCCTATATACCAATTCAGGGTATATATTTACAAATTAGAGGGGATTGGGGAAAGTTTAAACTTACCTCCCATTTACATCAGAAATAAAATTTGCCCCCCCCCCTTGAATGCAAAAATATATACCCTGAATTGGTATATATAGGGGTGGGGGTAAAATTCATTTCTGACAAAAATAACCTAATTATTATATTTGGATAAGCATAGGGTAAGACACCCAGTAGTCGGCCACCTGCCTATTCTCGGACAGAATGTAACTAACAGGGAACCTACCTCTAGGCTAATGCGCTTAGAAAGTTTATTATGCTAGAAAGTTTTTATACATAGCTGGTTTCCCTGGTCACTATTAGATATCCATATGGATATCTAATAGTGACCAGGGAAACCAGCTATGCATAAAAACTTTCTAAGCACATTAGCCTAGAGGTAGATTCCCTGTTAGTTACATTCTGTCCGAGAATAGGCAGGTGGCCGACTACTGGGTGTCTTACCCTAGCCTAAAAAAAGGCATCAAATGATATAGCCTATTCACTTTATTTGTAAGTCAATGATATGATTTGGTAAAAATTTACCTATATGTTTACCAAGAATTCTGTTATTTTGTTCAATTGTATCAGTGAAAATACAAAAAAGGGTATTTTTGAATGATAAAAAAAAGGTAGGCCTATTCTTCAAAATCTAGGTGGGGCAATAGAATTGAGGAGGTATAGAAAAGAGTAGAAAAGAAAAAAGTAGGATTGATTCCCTCATCTCTTTTCATTTAAGCTTAGCCTGAACAAGTGTGCTGTAGTGTGATAGGCTAGGGTAAGACACCCCGTAGTTGGACACTTTAATCACTTTGAAAACTTTTTGACATTTAAACTACTCTAATTACTGTATTATACCACCTAGAAACTTAATTTTTGTATCAAAAAATTTCTGAAGAATTTCTGAACAAGTAGGTTACTAATTCAATTAGTTTCACTTGTACAGCGCCTCCTATTTTTAAATTTACTAACAAGTGACAATTCTGCCTAAACTCGGACATACAAACAGCTCATTGCAAATAGTGATTAAAATAGTATAAAAGATTATGTCCAAGAATAGGCAGATGGCCGACTACTGGGTGTCTTACCCTATCTCCTTTCTTGTGGCAGAAAATGTTACTGGCATTTATTTTAAAGCTGTATTCAAGTGAATTGATTGCTTTTTATTTCATAGAATTATATACAGGGATTGGTTAGTCACATCAGCTTTCGTGAATGAGGACCTTGGGTCATTTTCTACAGGGGGGAGGGCAGATGCTTTAAAGAGTTTATTTTAATACCAAATTGCAGATGTTGAATTTTCGACATCTGACGCTCACAGTTCGTCAGCGTTGTTCAATATTTATTTTCTAAACCTATTATGTATTAAGCCAAAATTCTGTTATTTGGCTTGCTGGCCTGATAATGAATGCTCTCGGACCTTAAGCACGAAACCTGGGTTTGGTTAATTCTCAGGGGGGCAAATGTAGACTTCAACACCCTCTACTGGACCTTCAATATTGTAAATATTACAATTTTTGCCCAAAAATATTACTATTTAAGTTTGTTTTGCCACCCCCCAGACATGTCGCTCGGGGCGTTTGCCCCCTATAGCTCCCCCGCCACCCCTAGATCCAGCCCTTTTTAGGCAGTAGTTAATAACACTAAATCGATGGTATGCTCCAAATTGCTTGCTTAAAGCAGAAACTTGCGTTTTTCCTCCTCTCCTGGCATCTGAAGTTTAGATGTTATGTGTAAACTAAATTTCTTTAACAGTCAGCTTCCAAGACTCGTTCCATCATTGGGCGCATGGTAAAGATTTGGTCAATAGTTGATCGTCCCGGCTGAAACACAGTTTGATACTCGTCAATAACATGAGTGGTGATTGCCTGTATTCTGTGGAGAAGGATCTTATTCAGGGTTCTGGTTTGGTGGCCAGTAGTTTTCACACTCTTTCTTCGAGCCTTTTTTGTGGATTGGGAATATTGCTGCCTTAAACCACTTTCGGGGGACATATCAAGTAGACCAAGTGGCTGTTATAATGGTGAATGACCTCATTGCTTCAGCTCGAGCTTCGAGGTCAATTCTAGTTTTTAAGTATTCAAGAAAAAACTAAAAGAGCATTTGGATCAATACTAAGACTACGTGATACCTTTTGTCGTGATATTTTAGGCTCTCTTTTTAACAGAATAGAACCACTGCCCTGCATGTTCTCTATCCTTGCCTTATTTGTTGCGGTTTTAAATTTGTGATTTTTCATTATTTCGCGTTTTTTAAGATATTAATCATTTTTTTCCTCTGACATATCTTATTCCGTTATGTTTCTATATCTATAGTAAATTGTTGTTTTGTTCTATTTATTGATGTATTTTTGCGATTTCGTTTAAATTTCTTAAATACTCTTTTATTTTGGGAGCAATAAATGAACAAATTAACAAATATGGAGTTGTGTGTGCATAATGGTATACGGAGCAGATATTTCGAGAAACAGGAAGTGTGTTTTTTAGTTTTAATTGATATTTTATAAATCAGTGTAACAGTGTTGTAAAGACCAGGGAGGAGTACAGTTTGAAGTGAAGTTTTTCGGAATTTTTTTCAGCATAAGGGACAGATGTTTAGCAATTAACATGATGAATGAGTAAACTCTAAGTGTCGACAAAAGAAGTGCCAATAGAAAGGCCTTGGTATCAGAGACGGTCAACTGCTTTATAACGAAGTGCCGACGTATACAGCCTGTGATGAGCAATTGTCGTGACATTGAAAAACAGTAACTTGTGATCTTTTAATTGAATTCAAGGCCAAAACTATGGTGTTCATAATGTTGAACGGAGAAAACTTTTGAAATACGCTATGCAGTCTTAATTAGGTTAATGATCATTAGCATGCGAAACAAAATTTTAGTTGCTGGCATGAGGAATATTAGATGCTAGGAAAATTTTATGGACATTCAAAACTTAATGCTTCAACAGGAAAGGAAAAGTTGCAAATTTCAAGAAAATTCTGTATGAATTTTTCCTTATCTTGTCCATTATGAAAATTTTTAGTTGGCGGGGCAAAACTATTTAGAATTGATCAGGCGGTTTTTGCAATAGCTTGTAAAGCTTGGATAAACGGCAGAAAACTAAAAGCCGAGGCCTAATTTCACAGAAATCTTAAAAAAACCATTTAACTCTCGTTTTGTGCTTGAGATATTCAGTCTTAATGAAACTTCCACCATTAGAAAGTGTCAATTTTTTTATCCTATAGAGCTTAATTTTCTTTTTAAAGTTCCGGAAGGGTTGTCCCTAAAAATTCTCTAGCATACCTGCTAGGAAAACCCTAAAAATCAGCTCAAAGGAAAGATCATTTAAGCAATTTGGCAGGAGCTTATAGACTTCCCTATGGTTCTCCCCGGTTTGATTGAAAACCTCGGCAACACAGGGGACAAAAACTTCATTGTCTTTTAAGTCGAATTTCGTAGTCAAACCACAAATTCTCAATAGCTCGCGATGGTGATTCGTTCCCTGGGAGAATTCGCTAGTGGCTCCTTTGTCTTTGGGACAGTTAGCCGACGGTGAGACTCACAAAATTATCTTAAGGTATCGAATTCCCTTATTGAAATCCAAAATAATTACCAATATTTTTGTTTTGGACCTGCGAAAAAACTAATAGGTTCATATACCTCAAATTGCAGACCCTCAACCATATCGGACATAAAATTTGTTTTGCTTTTCCATTGATTTAGACTTTATTGCTTTTGACCAAATAGGCTACATTATGGAATATTACTTTCCTATTCGTTAACTACTAAACCTTAATTTCAAAAGGTAAGCTTTTGTAATCAAATGCGTGGCAGGCTCCGTGTGAGTTGAATAAAGAACACTAGAGTAATTATTTGTTGTTTCTTGGAAAAATAGACATGGAAGCAGTTAGACATGGAAGATAGTTCGTGTAGTCTTATCAAATAATGATTTTTCCTCGTTTTGATTACGTGCTTGTTTAATTTGTTGTCAGTGAAATAGCAACCCTGTCCGAAGGTTTAAACTTAATGAATTATTTAACAACACTGCTGAGGAAAAACCTAAGTAAGCAGCAAGAACTAAAAGTCTTAAATTTGAGTCGTTTTAAGCCATACTAAAAATATCTTGTTTTTACTCATTTTGGCACTCTTGTATCAAACAGCTTCTGCAATCCTGATACAAACATCTACGCATGCATTGAAATGAAAATTTTTTACAGCTTATGCTTTCTTAAGAAGAAAACAACAAAAATATTATTGGAGAATATATAATTTTTAAGTAATGAAAATACTTCAATATCAGCACCTAGTTTTTACGAGAAATATTAGTAAGGGCTGATCTTATAATGACTTACTTCAGAATCTTCTATTTTACTTGCCACCTGTGTATACTGGGCCAACTGGTGTATAGGACTGGTGAAATGGCTTATGTAAAATAGGTTTAAAAAAAGGAGAAAAGGAATATTGAACGGAAGAGTGTCCGATATCGACTAAACTTGATAAAAGATTAGAAGCAACTCTCAGAGTTTTACTCTTTTGAATTCTTTATCTGATCCAAATTCTATGAGGAGAACGGGTCTCGAAATACAACACTGACCCGCATAGCAGAGTGCGCTATCGTTACTCGATCAAACTCTGTAGATAGTACACAAGACTTTGTTAGTTGGGCCTTTTAGGTGTCTATCCAAGATCCAACCTCCATTTCCAGTGGAGGATGAGGCTCCTAAAATCATGTCACCAGAAGATCTGTTGGAATGGATGGTCAGAGCTTAACTGTAGAAAATTAACGGTAGCGTTCGGGCTATGTCTTTTGGAGACCCAACATCGATACGATATCCGTGGGAGGAAGAAAAAAAAAGAGCCGCTACATTCTTGTCATCTGGAAATCTAGCGACCAGGTTTACCGGAACTAAAAAAAATCCCAGAAGTAATAGCAAGCGTCTTGCTAAACCTTTTGAGCAGTCCGTACGATCTAACCTTAAGGAGGGGTCCTAAATTCTTGTCGTCACGGCATCCACCAGAATCGGCTATTGTATCTGAGCAAGATTGGGTGGGAAGCAAGAAATGATATCCTAGTTAGGCTTCTTGTGGGCCAGAACCAAATTTGGCCTTCTTAGTGGTGGGTCGGAAGAAGCCCCCTAAGTTCTTATACTTAGGACACCTAATAGAAGGTATTATCAAATACCAATAAAAAATAATAATAAGTTTTCCGCATCCACGATCGATTTGATCTCTGCAGCAGAGGAGTGGGGAAACACTAAGCTCTTTTTATAAGCACTTTTAACTGAAGGGAAAATCCACTTTTAACTGAAAGGGAAAAAAGGGCAGCGATTCGTAAGGAGAGCAGTCAAAGAATTGACACAGAGACATTGTCTATTCCATGTACAATAATATAGGTATGGTGAAATATTAAAAATTTTATAGACTAAGCCTAAAGATTAAATGAACGAGCTGAAAATACTGCACTTTATAGACTTTCAAACATTTTCTGCATAAACGTTAGGTTAGAAAAAGACATGAGGGGGATTAAATCCTTGCTACCGGAAAATGGCTCATTTAGAAGTCAAAACCACTAACGCCACAAACAATTCCGCAGTTGAATTAAAAATTCAGCCAAAAAAGTGTCACAAGTAGCATAGCGATGTAAAGTAAATTGAAGAAGCACAACATCCTTTCTTTGGAGACAAAACTAACTACCATCTTTTATTTTTCAATTTATTTAACTATAATTATTAGATAACAGCAAAGATTCCAGGCTCTAAAGATAATTGCCGTTAACCTGGAGTCATGGTTATTTTTTCGGTCAAAATTTCCTAGACTATTTTTTCCTAGACCATGCAAAAGCAGAGCAAGCACTAAGCTAATCACTTGAAATTGTGACTATGGTTTCAAAATTACGAAAATTGACCGCAAAATTTTGTAAAATCTTGCCTATCCCTATGAATACTACTACTACTAACAACTCATCGCAGTACCAAGCCGCCTGAGGCCAACACAGCTACGCACGCTCCTCCTCCACCCCAATCTATTCAAAGCCTCCTTTTTTACACCCGCCCACGAAGTTCCCATTTCCTTTAAATCTTTCTTTATGACGTCCTCCCAACCCAGACGGGGACGACCTGCTTTCCGTTTAGCCCTAGATGGTTGGCCAAAAAGAACAATCTTCGGCAATCTGTCATCCTTCATCCGCACAACATGCCCTAACCACCTCAACCTTTCTTTCATTATAGACCTAGAAAGCGGTATTGAACCACATTTTTCGTATAGCCTATTGTTTGAAATACGGTCAGTCAGCCGGGTACTCAGAACAATCCTTAAGCAATTTCTTTGGAAAACATCTAGCAAATCTTCATCCGCTTTTCGGCGCGTCCATGCTTCAGAGCCATATTTGACCACTATCATCACTGTAGCTTCTAAGATTCTAATCTTGGTTTGCAGACTTATCTTCCTATTCTTCCAGACTTTTTTTAACTGTGAAAAAACACCCTGAGCCTTGGCTATTCTATTTTTAACATCTTCACTGCTCCCACCATCTTTACTAATAATACTACCAAGGTAAGTGAAGCTGCCCACCTGATCAATCTTTTCATTATCCAACGTCACCTTTTCATCTTCACTTATTCCTAGCCTTAGTGACTTAGTCTTCCCAACATTAATTTTCAAACCAATACTAGCACCCTGAACTCGCAAAACCTCTAAAACTTCATTCATTTTTCTCACACTTTCATCTAGGATGCTTAAATCATCAGCATAATCCAAGTCCAGGAGACTTTTTCCTCCCCATTTGATTCCGTGGTCTCCCATTGCCTTTTCTGTGCTCCTTAAAACAAAGTCCATCAAAATAATCCATATAAAGGGGGATAGAACACAACCCTGCTTAACTCCTGATTTAATACAAAACCAGCTGCTAACCTCATTTCCTACCTTAACCGCAGCAGTGTTATTCTCGTACATAGCACTAATCACTTTAATGTATTTGTCTGGTATACCATACAAGGATAAAACCTTTACTAAAGCTCCTCTATCAACAGAATCGAACGCTTGCTCATAATCTATAAAACTGAGGACCAAAGGTGTTTGAAAACTTAGGCACTTCTCAATTATTAACCTAAGAGTGAAAATTTGGTCAACACATCCTCTACCTTTTCTAAAACCGCACTGCTCTTCTCTTAAAACTTTGTCTACGGCATCTCTCAGTCTAAAAAGTATCATATTACTAAGCAATTTGCTACCTACAGAGACCAGACTAATGCCTCGATAATTACCACACTCACTTTTATCACCTTTCTTATAAAGTGGCTTAATTAAGGTTTTCCTAAAATCGTTAGGTACTTCCCCTTTTTCAAAAATCATATTCATAATCTCCAATAACTTATTTCTAACCTCAGAGCCACCATATTTAAGAAACTCATTTACTACCCTATCAGCACCCGGAGCCTTATTATTCTTTAATCCTTTTAGTACTGTTGCTAATTCCTCCTCACAAAACAAATCTTCCTTCACATCCAAGGTATCACAAACTTTTTCATTTTCCTCTATATTTTTTCCTGCAACTCTATCTCGGTTAAGCAAATTCTCAAAATGTTCGGCCCATCTCGCTTTAGCTTTTTCCTTTTCGCTAATTGCCACCCCATTCCTATCTTTAACTGGGAAAAGTCCGGATTGACTACTACCTCTCAATTTGTTAACGTGCCAGTACAATATTTTACTATTATGCCGTCTAGCTGCATCTTCTAAATCCTCGGCAATTTTATCCATGGCCTCCACTTCACACCTCCTAAGTTCATATTTCAATGCTTTCTCCACTTTCTTTACATTTCTTTTGTTTTCATGTGATCTATCACTCAGATAATTCTTGTACAAGTCCTTTCTCCTTTCTATTAAACATAAAGCTTTTTCACTAATATTCCTAGCTGCAGTTCTAGCTTTCTTCCCTAATACACCTTCAGCAACTTCACAAATTATTTTTCTAAAATTATTCCAACCATCTTCCACATTATCAAATTTTAAACTCTCAAGTTTAGTATTCAACTGTTCCTGGAAAGTTTCTCTCAAATTCTCATCCTGGAGTCTACTAACATCATAACTTCCCGGGAGGTAATTACCCTTCCGATATTTCAGCTTTAAATTAACCCTTGACACTACTAGATGGTGATCTTTACTTTTAACATCAATAACAGCACTCCTATATACCCTAGTATCTTGTATTGATCCTGCCAGTCTTCGGTTTACTATAACATAATCAATAAGGTTTGCTGTCTTACCATCACGTGAATACCATGTTAGCTTATGAGCCATTTTATGACCCAACACCGTATTGGTTATAACTAGATTGTTATACCTACAAAATTGCAAAAGTCTGTATCCATTACTGTTTTCTTTTCCTACACCAAATTTACCTAAGCTGGGACACCATCTATCCTTATTTCTACCAACCTGGGCGTTAAAATCTCCCAGCAATAACATCATATTTTGACCTGAGACCTTGTCTATTTGCTCCTGTAACTGTAAGTAAAATTCATCTGAGTCACTAGTATCTCCATCAGTCGGTTCTACAGGGGCGTATACTACTATAACTGATACCCTGAACTTTCTAGTCATAAAATGAGCAATTAGTATTCTATTATTAATACCTTCCCAGCCTAAACAAGACTTAGCAGCTTCCTTATTCATCATGAGCCCTACTCCCTGTCTATGTAACCCATCCTTCCTGCCTGAGTAAACAAATTCTATATCACCTAATTTCATGCTTCCTACCCCTGGGATATGAGTTTCTGAAACTCCTAATAAATCCAGTTCGAATCGTCTGAATTCGTCAGTCAAAATGTCGATACGATAGTCATTTTTTAATGTCGTAACATTCCAAGTTCCAATTTTCATGTTCTTTAAATCATTGAAATTTTTTTCGCCTCAGGAAAAGCAATGATCCCGGATACCAGTGCAGGACGGGGATCAGATATCTTCTCAAGTCTACACCGAAATGCTTAAGCCGGCTTAGAACCGGACAGCAAGAAGTCCCTGGGACCTCCATGAATGGAGGCTCTAAAGATAATTGCCGTTAACCTGGAGTCATGGTTATTTTTTCGGTCAAAATTTCAGCATTTTAGCAAAATTATGGCAAACTATTTTTTCCTAGACCATGCAAAAGCAGAGCAAGCACTAAGCTAATCACTTGAAATTGTGACTATGGTTTCAAAATTACGAAAATTGACCGCAAAATTTTATAAAATCTTGCCTATCCCTATGAATAAGACAAACAAATCACGAATTTTATGCCAAGCTTGTGTTGGTGAGATGTGGCTGTTCGGTTCTGGCAATTCAAATGGTGCCACGTGATGTTTCTATCAATAAGAGTTCTTAGGCTTCATTTTTAGGCGCAGGATGATACGTCGATTGGATCAATTGGTTCTTATATATTGCACACGGTTCTCGAGATGCTCAGTGGCTCGTTTTCCTGGAATGTGTTATATCTACTACTTTCTCACTTCTAGAAATAGATTTTAAAACTGATATTTCGTTGCCGAAACAGTTTTTATACACATAAAAATATTCTTTACATGAACAACTACTTGCTAATAACAGCAAAAACATAGCACACTCTTATGTTTCTTTGCTCTCCTGCAATATTTAGCAATTTTCAATTTTCAAACAGTTCGTGGTAACAAACTGTAAGCAAGGAGCGATGTGGCTCAATAGCAACCGAAACTAAAAAAAAAACAACAGAATTTTGATATCAATAAATATATCAAAAGAATCGACTTATGCTAATTCAAAATAAATAAGATTAATTAATTTTACCGCTACTCATCAAAGGCAACGGGCCTGAAAAAATTTATTTGGTTTTCAAAAAAAAAGGGCAAAACCTCCCCTAGTCAGAAAACCCTTGTGCAGAGGTTTCAAGCTCCTGTCTACAAAATGTGGAATTTTGTATTTTTTGCCAAAAGAAAGATCATGGATGCGTATCCCCCCCCCCCCAGGGGTGATCGTATCGAACCAATTGTTCTAAAGCATCGGGAGAGCGCTCATTCAAACGGAACTCTCCTTTTCATGGGACCAAAAAGTTTTGAGGCCAACTAGCCCCCCTTCCGTACCCCCTTTTCCCCCAAAATCTTCTGATCGAAATTTTGAGATATCCATTTTGTTCAGCATATTTCAAAGGGTCTGATAACTATGCCTTTAGAGACAATATGACCCCCTACAGCTCTTGGGGAAGGGGTCTTATAAGTTATACAATTTGCCCATTGTTTATATATTGTATTTGTTTTTGGGAAGTGTGCATACATTTTTAGGCTGGAGGGGGGATTTTCAGTTGGGAGGATTTTCCACGGGGAGAATTTTCCATGGAGAGGGAAGTTTTCGGTGGGGGGGGGTGAACTTTTCAGGAGACATTTTACTGTGAAGAAATTTTACAGGATTCCTATATGAAATTCTTTTTATTTGTCTTACTTTCTCTTTTCCGACTCAATTTTACGTTTGGAGATGTTAAGGGTAATTGTCCGGGGTAAATTTTCATCGGGATTGAATTGGAATGGGATTTTTTCCTGGAGGTGAAGCCAGATTTCTGGACATTATTCAAAAATCGATCAGAAAATAAATAAAAATAACCAAGTTTTTTCAACGGAAAGTAAGGAGCCACATTAAAACTTAAAGCGAACAGAAATTATTACGTATATGAGGGGGTTATTCACTCCTCAACATCTCGCCCTTTACGTTAAAGTTTGAATTTTGTCCCAATTTTTTAATAGCGACTCATGAAACGCAAGGGTCGTTACATTAGAACAATAAGCTTTTGTAAAAGTACTAACAAAACTTTAGCGTGAAGAGCGAGGTATTGAGGAGGGGGCAACCCGCTCATATATGTAACAATTTCTGTTCGTTTTAAAGTTAAATGCTGCTTCTTACTTTCAGCTAAAAAAAAACTTGTTTTTATGTTATTAGTACTACGAACAATAAATAAATATATTATGCTCCCTGGACCTATTCATAACTGAAAGTTTTTAGGATGGTCCTATTTTTTCTTCAGCGTTACCGCGCAGAACTGTGAAAATAAATATGATACATAAGGTGACTAGTTAAATTTGAAAACACTTTTGGTCCCTAAAAATTTGAACATCAACGCAATCTTGAATCCCAAAGACAACTATACCATCAAAGGAAAGCTACACCTTCTTAGGCTGTTTTGATGCCATGTTTTTAGTTATTTTCTATAATATCCTTGCTGAAATCCCCGCCCTCCACAAAATTTCTTAAAAAAGATTCAGCCTGAAAAATTTTCCTTGGCATACTTTCTTTTGAAAAATGCTTAAAGTTCTAATCGTCTTTTTCAATTACTCTGGGAATTACCCTTTCCATGGAAATTATTTCCAAGAAAAGTGAGTAGGCCAAGAGAAGGTAAGACAAAAAAGTAGAATTTAAAAGTAGAGTTTAATATACATATGCTGATATTTATTCCTTAAAATCTTAATTACTTTTTGATTTCTTAAAGTTATAAAAGTGAAAACATTTAAAATAATTTTTTTCAATAAGTACAAATTATATCCTGGCTCTTAGAAATCATAGGGTTTAGAACCCTACTCAGATTAATTTCTGCTCGTTTTGAGTTGGACTTATTTTAATTTCTGTTTGTTTTTGGGTTTCATTATTTATTAATACTGATTTGTGGTATTTGTATGCTTGGTAGATTATTTGATTTTATTTTTCTACATTTTTGGTTTAATTTTGTTCATTTAATGGAGTTCTTTACTTTTTTTTGAAAAAATTATTTTGTGCAAAAAGTTTTTTGATTAATTTTTGTTCGTTTTATATTAACATTGTCTTTTTGAGGGAGAAAGAGTGAGCCTCTTCTGAAGTTAAACAACCATCCCTTCCATAAAAACATTTAATACCGCCTGGGCATAACTTACAACCCTTGTCCCTAGTCTCTGGGGTTTGTTTCAACCCCAAAAGCCTTGTTATATGATATTTAGACTATTTGGAATAGAATGGATATCTCAAAATTTCTATTAGACACATTTCGGGACAATATGACCTGTGTGTAGGGGGGAGAGGGTAACTACCCTCTGATCATTTTGACTCTTAAAAAGGGCACTGTAGCGTCTGATTACCAATCCAGTGAGCCCCATTTGAAGTTTATATGACCACACTTTCTATAAAAAACCTATATTTCCCCATGGCAAAACTTACAACCCTTGCCCTGAGGGCTGGGGGGATTGGTTATCCTCAAAGACATAATTTCAAGACCTTTCTGATAGGCTTAACAAAATGGCTATATCAAAATTTTGATTGGAAACGTTTGAGGAAATGATAGGCGTGAATGAAGACATTTGTCCTCTGATCGCTTTCGACTAATAAAAAAGGCAATAGTCCTCTCAATTTCGAATTAAATGAGCCCTTTTTGAAGCTTCTACGACAAAAATCTATATTAAAACTTTAAATGCCCCAAAGGCATAACTTACGACCTCTGTCCTGAGGGCTATGGAGGGCGGAGGGTTGTCATCCTCAAAGACATAATTTCCAGATTTTTCAACTACGTTGAACAAAATGGCTATCCGAAAATTTTTATTGGATGTTTGGAAAAATGGTGAGCGTTAGTGGGGGGTTAGTTACCCTCCAATCACTTTCGACTATTAAAAAGGGCACCAGCCCTCTCAATTTCCAATTGAATGAGCCGCTTTTGAAGTTTCTACGACAACACTATCTATAAAAACCTTGTATGCTCCCAGGGCATAACTTACAACCTTTGCTCTGGGGCCTCTCGGGGGTTTGTCATCCTCAAATACGTAATTTCCAGAACTTTCAACTACGTTGAACAAAATGGCTATCTTTAAACTTTGATTGAATGTGTTTGGGGAAATGGCGGGCGTGAGAGGGGGGTTAGTTGCTCTCCATTCACTTTCGACTATTAAAAAGGGCACTAGCCCTTTCAATTTCCAATCAAATGAGCCCTTTTTGAAGTTTCTACGACAAAACTTTCTATAAGAACCATATATGCCGCCAGGCCATAACTTAAAACCCTTGCCCTGAGGGTTGTGGGGGGGGGGGGGGTTGTAATCCTCAAATACCTAATTTACAGAACTTTCAACTACGTTCAACAAAATAAATATCTCAAAATTTTGATTGGATGCGTTTGGGGAAATGGTGGGCATGAGGGGGGCGTTAGTTGTTCTTCAATCACCTTGGACTATTAAAAAGGGCTCTAGCCTTTTCAATTTCCAATCGAATGAGCCCTTTTGAAGTTTCTACGACAACTCATTCTACAAAAACTTCATATGCCCCCAGAGCATAACTTACAACCCTTGCCCTGAGGGCTGGGGGGGGGGGGTTGTCATCCTCAAAGACCTAATTTTTCCACTATGTTGAACAAAATGGCTATCAAAAATTTTGATTGGATGTGTTTGGGGAAATGATGAGCGTGAGAGGGGGGTTAGATACCCTCCAATCACTTACGATTATTAAAAAGGGCACCAGCCCTTTCAATTTTATTGAATGAGCCCCTTTTGAAGTTTCTACGACAGCGCTATCTATAAACACCTTACATGCCCCCAGGGCACAACTTACAACCTTTGCCCTGGGGGCTCTCGGGGGTTTGTCATCCTCAAATACATAATTTCCAGAACTTTCAACTACGTTGAACAAATTGGCTATCTCAAAACTTTGATTGAATGTGTTTGGGGAAATGGTGGGCGTGAGAGGGGGATTAGTTGCCCTCCAATCACTTTCGACTATTAAAAAGGGCACTAGCCCTTTGAATTTCCAATCGAATGAGCCTTTTTGAAGTTTCTATGACAACGTTTTCTATAAAAACCTTATATGCCGCCAGGGCATAACCTACAACCCTTGCCCTGAGGGCTGTGGGGGATTGTCCTCCTCAAAAACATAATTTCTATCTGGAAATCAACTACGCTGAATAAAATGGCAATCTCAAAATTTTGATTGGATGCGTTTGGGGAAGGGGTGTTAGTTGCCATCCAATCACTTTCGACTATTAAAAAGGGCACAAGCCACACCAATTTCCAATTGAATGAGCCCTTTTCGAAGTTTCTACGACAACTCCTTCGATACGAAGTGCCCTGGTCTAAAGAAAAAAAAAATAAATAAAAAAATAAATAAATAATGCATTGTGCCAACATCGTTCTTTACTGAGGCAGCGCGATTACGCTGCCTATGATCAGAATCAGGCAAATTTTCTCAGACTCAAACCCTTTATGGGTAACACTAAGCTTAATGAATCTTATATATTTAAGTTGCTATATAAGTTTGACATTGTAAGCACTTCAAACTTTTTTTAAGAATACGAGTGGGAATGCTTTTGAATATCTAGGCCTGTTTCGCAGTCCATTCCCAAAGGAAAAGCCGAGCCCCCACCCTCCCCATTCTTCTTACAGGAACTCTGGATCTATCATTATTTTAAAGGTGTAAATATAAAAAAAAGGCACTTTCCCCCCCCCCCCCCTCCCCAAAAAAAAATAATATAAATTTGCGCTAGTGTATTTATGCAAATTAATGAAAGAAGAAAACCACGCGTCTTTACAATAGAAACGTGTAACCACGCTTCTTTAAAAATTCAAATTACGATTTAAAACTATTTGTAAGTAAGAAATTCCCGAATATCTCATTCTCGTAGCACTAAAATAAAATCGGGAACAGAAGAAAAACAGGTAGAAAAAAAAAAACAGGACAAAATAGCTATTATAAAAACAGAAACAGATCAGAACAGGTAAATAAAAAACAGATCATCTGTTTCTGTTCTGTTTTTTTTTATGAACACAACAGAAACAGATATTTTGAAAACAGAACAGAAACAGTGCCCATGCTTATAGCACACTCTGCTATGCAGCTCAATCTTGGTTTTTGAGACCCACTCTCCTATAAGATGAGATCTCCTATCCCTCACAGAGGTCCGACCATTGATTCCCCAGAGAGACTCAAATATTACCTCCTATTTCTCACCAAGTTTGTTAGTTATCGACAATTCGTTCTGGTAGATCGTCCTCTGTTTCATGATCCCTATACTGGACACAGTTTCAATTTCTATCCTCTACCGACAAGGATTTAATGCAAATGATATTCTGACAGTAGACGTAACAAGACGACAGGACTTAATAATTTGAACAAGTTTTTTCATGAGCCATTTTACCAGTCCGGTATATCAGTTACAGGAGCTGGCAAGTAATGGAAAAGAATGTCAAATAAGCCATTAGATCGGCCCAAAGTGATTTCCCAGGTAATGAATAGGTGCTGATATTTAACAATTTTTATTACTCGAAAATTTATGCATTTATGCATCTTTATTTCATTGAATGCCTAGATGTATGGACTAGTGTCAAAATGAGTAAAAAAGGCACACTATTAGTATGCCTTAAGAAAATGGAGGCTTGGATTTATTCAAGCTCAAATTAAAGACCTTAAGCTCTAGATGCTTCCTTCGTTTTTTAGGAGTGCTATTACATGTTTCATTAAGTTTGAAGGCATTTTTTAGCGAGATGGGGAGCGAAGCCGGCTAGCTTTCCATTATTCGTGACTAGCAGAAAACTGCCTGACTATTATTTTCGAGAACATAAGAAATGACTAGACTTGGACAGCGAATGCAGTCCCCTAGCGGAAAGTATTTCTAGCTAGTGGTTTTATCACTGAATTCAAATTACTGATACTTAAGACTTTTATGAAATTTCTAGTTTTGACTTTTTTCCACATAATATTAGTAATTACATCAGTAATTAATGCTATTTTTTATAAACCTTACAAGATAATGACTGAGACTAATTTTTAACATTGGTTTATACATAAAATTTAATAATGACAATGGAAGTGTGGTCAATTTTTAAATAACTTACTTTTCTGCTCGCTTGTCGCGACCAGCTAGTATAATTTTCCCTAGCCTGTTTTATAAGCCAGCTTGGTTTCCACTGATTTTTCACGACAGGCACTTTTTTTTGCCACCGAGACACGGCTTATCACGAGAAAAGATTTGCTGTAGGATTAAAGATGTCTACAATTGCAAAACCTTTTTTTATGTACGCTACAGTAACAAAATGTATAAATAATAACCAACCTTAATAAGATTTGTACTGAGTAGTTTCTTTTAGGATTTTCCACAAACTGAATCTCTTTTCATTTAACCTATTTTAACCATATGAATAGAGTCTATCCTATTCTATGAAAAGGCCTTTTTTTCTTTTTTAACAAGTCTATATCAATTTACTCAACTGGATGTCGCACGGACTTCCTGCTGTCTGGTTCTAATCTTGCTTAGGCACTTTTTTCAGACCTTAGAAGAGGTATTAGTCCCTGACTTGCACTGGCTGGACCCATTGCTTTAATTGGGCAAATTTTAATTTCTGACTAAAATCAAATTTCTTTAGTTTTAATGATTTAAATAGTGTGAAAGTTAAGATCTAATACCTTATTAAAATTTACAAATAACAATAAATATTGATAAGATTTGTATTACGTAGGTTATTAGGCTTTCTACAAACTGAATCTTTTTTTTTTCTTTTAACCTACTTCATTAATATGAATAAAAAACAACAGGCTCTAATGCGGGTTTCTACTCAACATCACAGGTCACATCTAAATCAATATTATATACTCTAAATCTAAACTAAACGGGCCATATCGCTTGTTTTTCTGTTTTCTCTTTTTTATCATTGACCCTGAACTGCGTATTTTTTGCATCTACCGTAATAAAATTTATAGAAAGGAACCAAATTTGATAAGATTTGCACTCCTTTTTTTACGAGTTGAATGTTTTTCCTTTGATCTACTGTAACAAAATGTAGAGAACATTTGACTTTGATAAGAGATTTTTATTCAGTATCACAGGTCATATCTAAATCAATATTACCAATTCACAAAAGAAATAATCACGACAGAAATAGCCACTTTCTCTAATTAATATGATTAATAAACTACCCATTTCCAACATAACTTCAAATATATGTATATATTTATAAGGCGTTAGGCACAATGTATAAGCGAAAGACCAGACAATATTGATAAGTTCAAAATTAAATAAGAAACCAAATTCCCTGAGACGATCCCCTCAGTTATAATACAAAAAAGCATCGGTTTAAAAATGAATTGCGAAGGAAATAGTGGGTTTAAGACACTCACTGGATATAAACCCAAACACCTTCAACCAATTAAATAGTATGATCAAACCGGTATTAAATATACAGATAAAAACACATTAAAAACGCTCAAAACAATGTGAAAAATCAAATCAGAAGATGGCAGGGTTGTCTAATAGTTTAAATCACAGACAGATGGCCAAAATTGGATATCTAACTTCGACAACTTTTCAAGTAATAGAAGTGATAAGAAACAATAAATATAAAAGTATGCGCACGGGAATTTTTTCGGGGGGGGGGGATTCAAGTTAACGCAACAGACATCATCTAATTGTATGGAAAACATTATAAGCTATTGGACGAGCTGTAAAAAGATCCACATTTCCAAGGAAGGGGGAACCACTGCCCCGTATTTTTTTTTAAATGGCTGAAAACAACTTTCATATTTGACCCCCCCCCCCTTCTTGCCCCCAGAAAATATGCTCTGATGTCATGGCTTGTGAAGACAAGATATCCAGCTTATTAAAACCGTGTCTCGTTGGGAAAGACAAAAATTGATTTTTATCTTTGCCTCCAACCCCCCCCCCCCTCGGTCGTGTCTGAGAAAGTGTAAGGCAATGCATCTATGTTTTCTTATTTGACTCTTAACGCCATGTTTTATTTCTTCTTTTTTTAATCCGTTAACAGAGCCTTTTTTTCAAAAGAGCATAAATTTTAATTTTTTTCTTTTCAAATATCACAATTCTTAACAGCAAAAATTGTCAAAATAAAATTTTAACCATTTTTTATTTTTCAAAAAAGCTTAAAATGTTTAGTTAAAATATTTTGGCTATCCATTCGCAATTTCAAAAGTAAATTATACACATACATATATAAATTGGATTTTGAAGAAGATGTTATTTTACAATTTCTAGAATTTTATAAGACTAGAATTTACAACTGAAAATGGGAATGCAGAGAAAAATAAAAGGGAAAATTAGATACACCATCTTCTGATAATGAAAAAATTAACTTGCCATTGTTAATAGAGATCACACAAAAACTACAAAAACCCAAAAACACTGATTTATCACACAAAAATCACTACCCAAAATAAAGGCACTATGCCTAAAATTAAAAAGCCTTTTTAGACAAATTTTACTACTATAATCAACGTGATAATGCATAAGACTTGTACAGGCGTAACCTATTTAATATTTTCGAGAGTCTTTTTGGGTACACACTTCATAAGTTTTTTAATGAGATGGTTTGTGAGAAAAAAAAATAAACATTTGATTCTAAATTTCTCAATTTTTCACAATGTAAAGCATAAATAAGAAAAAGAAAAGACAAATCTTCAATCCAATTCTTTTTTGTTTCTTAGAGCTTTATCGTTCATCTCAGTGTTAGGTTTTGTTCCCCAAAGAAGCTTGAAACAAAAAAAAAAAATTTAAGCAAGTCTGAGAATACTCGCTTCTAATTAGCAAAAATATAAATAAAATAGAGTACTTATTAGGTAGGACTTTTTTGTGCACATATTGGACCAGCAATAGAGAAGTCTCAAAATCAACTTAGAAATTCTGAACAGAACTGCAAAAAACAATTTCTAAAATAAAAATTATGTTTCTTCTTTACAAATTTCGCCACTAGTCAATATTAATAATTGCTATATTTTGGATAACTTGTATTAATTTATATTTTGCACAAATTGTAAGTTTAGCCATGCT
>JAQQPU010000080.1:12140-23188 GCA_029168905.1 Artemia sp. Kazakhstan ARC1039 | reverse complement strand
ATTTAAATATAATATTTGATTGTGCGATATTGTTTATTTCTGATCCTTCCTCTACACAAATTAATATTTGTAGCCTTATCCTGGCCATTCATTGCCTATTTTTCAACTAAATTATGCGAGGGGTTTCCTTGGGATATTTTCCCCTCTCATCGGAAAAAATAGAATTCGAAGAAGCGGGATTTGGGGAAATTAACCTTTCCGATAATCGAGAGAACGCAGTTTTAATATAATGGGTGAAAGGCTGTTGAAAAGAGGGGAGGAGTCATAAAAGTTTAACTCTTGAATGTGACTCGAATGTGCTTTAAATCTGAAGACATTTATTGGAAGTGACAAAACCATAAACTTTGAACGTACGTAATGAAGGGGGGAGGGCTCGGGCCTGCCTCTCCAAAATTTTCCAAATTTCTGGGCATTTCCTATTCAAATTATCAGGAAAAAATTACCATTGCCCCCTCCCCTTTAACTTAAAAATTCCTGCGTACAAATCTGAGTTGTTTCACTAATGGGCCGGCATGAGGCCACTTAATACTGCAATGACTCAGTAGTAGTTGTAGCAACAGGGAGAAAATTTACCTCTCCCAGTCATGCTCCCCTGTCCGAAATAAATGCATGTGTTCTCGCCAGATATAGAGGTCCATGCAAGAAATAAAAAGAGCATGCTGCTGCAATTGTAATTCAATTTTTTCTATAGTAAAAACTATTGGTACAAACTGATGTTACCGTAAATGTCCCGAGATTCACCGGTAACGGTACAAAATACCTTCTTATAGCCCCCACACTCAGGTTTTGTCGAGAAGTGAAGTTTGGTTAATACTAATGAAATAAAACAAAATATGATGAAAATATAATACTTCTATCAACAAAATTATGAAAACTACAACAATGAATTATGGAAGGGGGGGGGGGGGCCAGACCGCATTATATTAAATATGTAACCTAACATAACCTAACCAAAATACAAACTAAATATTTAATTAAAATATAGCTACAGTGTAGTTTCCCACCCAGCCGAAGCTAATATTGTCTGGTATAAAGACCATGAAAACCGGTTATTGTGTCATGTTCGCAATACAAGGTCTTGAGTGTGGTGGCTATAAGACAAAAGTAACACCTTTTTTCTCCTTCGATTTAGCCAGCGTTGCCAGTCAACTTTTTTTTAATTTAATGAAAGGTTTGATGATTATAGGTTAGACCAGGTTTGATTAGCTTGGGTTATGTTTTTAATTAATTTCTGGTATTTATAACCAAATTTAACCTAACCTAACATAATCTAACCTAACTTAATCATAGCTTTTACCATTATAGCTTGCATAAGATTGAAAAAGCTGATCGCTAATTGAATGCAAGCAGAGAAAAAGGAATTTCGGACATTCACCATTGAATGTCGACATTAACCCGACTTCGGACATTCACGGTAACAACTGTAATAAGTTTTCCAAGTTATACATGAATTATTCAGACAATTTTGCTTATTGATTACTTGATAAAGATGACAGTAACTTGAATTGAAAGAATAATAACAAATTGCCGGCCATTTGTTTTGACCAATTTAGAACTTTACAAGATTGCGTGCAGAGACTACGAAAAGGGGTCCTCTGGCCCGTCCCTGTCCATGATTAAATACAATGCGACCGTTTCCATGTTTTCATATATATGCTTTATCCTACAATTCCACTTGATTTTTATATTTAGGCTCCCTGGAATGTCACCCTCTCCAAAATCCATCCATGCAAACAAGCCTGGTTGTATGAGCAAATAATGTTTTTCAAACAAAGATAAATGGAACAGGATATTCAAATTATTACGCCAATTTTTACCAATTTCTAAATCAAGAGGGATAAACCAAGGGATTGCCTACTCTCTACCACCAAATGTACACCTGTGTACGCCAACAAAATGTGCCTCCAAGTGTACCGCACAATTCCGCCACTCGTGGCAGAATCCCCAAAACACTTGGCACACGTCATCAAGTGTACGTGATTTGTGAAAGCCGGCAATACTTCGGGATAAATATGCACTATGAACTTAACTAAGAGCTAATTATTTTTATGTGGTTGTTTTTTGTAGTTTTTTTTCCATTGGAATACCTTTTGATTTTGGACGGCCGAATTTTTCATCTATTCGACCGCTAAATTTTCAACGTATATTTTAGTTTAACATATAGTCAACATAAACTGATATAAATATTCATTAGTCTAGTTTATCTAAAATATCTAATATCATTAAATATCAAATAAAAATATTCATAAGAGTAAATCTTATTTACAGAATCAAGAATATTTGACATTACACATAAAATGCAATAGGTCTTAAATTTCAACCCCACAGAGGCCTCACCTCCAAAGGCTTCAAAAATTATAAATCATATGCACAACATAAAATATTGCTTCAAAATTGCTAAAAACAGTATTTGCAACGTCTTTCTAGAATAAATCCTCAGCTCTACCCCCTCCCTACCCCTAAAAAAAAAAAAAATGTAAGATGATGTTTCCGTGTAGACACATGCCAATGTTGGTTTTAACATTTGATGTGATGGTTGTCATAGCTAGGGGGCAACTTCTAAAAATTCTAAATCAATTCTTTCTAAATCTCCTTTCTCCCATGCATAGATCCCCCCTTACATCCAGAAATTTCTTTCAGTATTTCCGTGACAGTTTTCTTTCAGTGCTAGACCAACTGACAAAAATTACGTCAAGTAGTTAATAGTCTGATCAAAACAAAACTTTAATACAAATGACTTTAATTATTTGATTTTTCAGTTGAAAATCGTCTTTCCAAATATAATTCATTAAAATGTTTAAATTGAACGAAATTTAAAGCAATTTTAGTTAAGGATTTGCATTATGAAAACACATTTTGTCAAAGATCCAGATTGCTAAAGGCTTCGTGTTCGAACATCACGAACCAAATTCCGTCTGAGGTTTTCAAAGTATATTTCTATGCAATCCAAAAATAATGATTTCAATATTTTAAATATAGTTTTAAATTTAAAAACGCTACACCATGATGACATAACTGTAAAAACAAAGGGCTGGTATTGTCAAGGGGTTACTGCCTATAAACCATCGTGTATATCAGGATGGCCACTACATCTGATTTTGTGAGCCATTTTGGAAATGAAGCGTAAGGTCACATACCGCATATAAAAAATATGGTACTGTTGTATTGACTGGTACCAACGCGATATACTGTATAGGGAAATGCTAAAGGAAACTAGTCAAACGGGTATCTGTCAATAGAGAATCGGATCGCAAACCGTGGTTTGTCATTGCGTTTACAATATTCAAACTATTGTTTTTTGCGGTTTAGGGGGAAAAAAGGTACCTAGGTTAGGTTACGTATATAATATATGCTATGCTTTACCCCCACCCCCCTAATGTGCAAATATACAGTCCAAATTTGTTTCTAAACTATCATTAGCATTAACGAAACAAGACTTCTCGCGAGGGTACCAGCTAATACAACAATGCCAAAAATATATTGACGTTATTTAAAGTAAAAAATTGAATCATAGTTCTTCATGTATACATTCAGGACATTTGATTGAACCGAGTTCGTCATGAGCGTCAACTAAATCTCCTTGGGTTCGATATGGCCAAATACAGGTGTATAGTGTCAACCCTTAGACTGAGGAATCAAAATTTTTACTGGGGAAGAGGGGGGGACACAGCAAATACATTTTCAGGCTACCACTACTCAAATTTTCAGGGAGGGAGTCCTTTGAACCAGAATCGGGGGGAATTCCTTTTCCTCTGAATTTACTACCCTATATGCATGTATTCAGCAACAAGTATATTTTTTTTTATTCTGCTTTACAAAAAATAGATTCAAGATCACTTGGCCCAGGGATAAACCCTCTCCATTCATCACTTTTTGTATTACCTCAACCAAACCCGACACAAATCGAAAAAAATGGTTCTGTCAATAGGATTTTTTAAGATCCCCCTTCATTGATGAAATTGCTCGAACATAAGAGTTTCTCCGTCATAAACCATTGGCTGATTACAGCACAAAGCCTTACCCCATGTTAGGAGGGTCGATTTTGAAAAGGCAATTTATTTAATTAGCTCTTAAAACACACTGCTCAAGGTATAATTTCCTAGCTTGGGGTATCTGGCCAGAACAAAAAAAAGGAGTCACTTCGGAAAGATAGAATTTGCATTATCTGCACCGCTTTCCATCATAAATGATGGAAAGCGGTGCAAAGATTTAGATCTAAATGATCTAAATAAATGAAAAGGAGCATAAAATACAAAAAAGACAAAAAATTTTTTTAAATAAGATATATAGGTCTAATAAGAAAAGTAATAGGCACTTTTACCTAGAATTAGTGATAACAATTCTCAATCAATGCTTCAACTCTGTGTACTTATATAGGTAGTATATTTGAACCCAGGAACATCCTCTGAAGAATCCCCTCCCCCAAATAAAACCTGTGCAGCTAGTGTCGGCAAGTAAATCGTAAAAGACTATAATTTAGTTTTAAAAGTATTATACAGAATATACACAGGCATAGTTAAAAGGAAAGAATTTATACAATTAGAAAAGCTGGAATATGTACAAAGCGGGTGAGCATAAAATGACCACACATATAAGCCTTTTATTTTTGTAAATATAGGCCTACACCGAACCTAACACACAAATTGTCAAAAAACCGAAATCCCCGCTTCCCCAAGATAAGCAGGAAAACTGAAAAATTGGACTTAAAGTACACATTTGAGGGTCCAATGTCCCTAGGGCTATTTTCTGAAACCCTAATTAGGGTTAGTCTACTAGGTAGAATTAAAATGAAAAAAAAACAATTTTTCTCAAGTTAGCTTTACATTTGGAATCATTTAAGTTTATATATTTGAAATCAGCAAAAAAAAAAAAAAATCCTTTTGACGTATTCATTTACACTAAATTGATTTTTTGGAGTTTTCATTACTGTTAGCCCGAGTCGCTCCTTACTTACAGTTTGTTATCACAAAATGTTTGAAAACCGTATCACAAAATATTAGGTCAATTTCAGCTGAAACTTTATATACAAATTAATATGTTACTAAGCTAGGTGATTCAAAACGATACCATAACAAATTACATTGCACCGTTAGAATTGGCACTGAGAAAGTAAGTCTCAAAACTGCGTATTTTGTGCTTGTTGTGTCTCGACCTTGTAAAATAATGGCAACTCTCTTTGTATGCTGATCCTTGTCATATATTTCAAATAAGATAATATTTACTACACGGAGAAAGTAAACTGAAGTTTTTTTGTAACTGCTTTTACCCGACCTACACAATATTTATTTTAGATAATATACTTAGTAATCATAATCAAATCCATTTTTAAAAATTGAAATTGTCACTCATAGAAACGACAATTTTACAGCAAGTAATAGAAACGGTACTTGTCAATTAAACGAAGCATACTCAAGAATTACGCTTAGGTTAGATCTCAGAAAACCAGTTTCATAGCCACAAAGACAAATGACCGGTGACAAAATGCATTGGACGTACATAATTTGGGCTATATATTTGCACATAAGGGGGTGCGGGTTAGGTTAGGGGCACTGTCCAAATACTTAACCCCCCACCCCTAATGTGCAAATATATAGCCCAAATTATATTATTAAATAAACTAAAGGTTAGGACTAATATTTCATTAGGACTAACCTGAGTGTGTTTCGTTAATTAACAACTACCATAAAACACCATTCCACCTAACTATTTACCAGCCTCTTCAATGCTGATGTTACCGTCAATGTCCGAAAAGGGTGAACGGTGAATGCCCGAAATACTTTCTTTTTCTTGGATTTAGTCAGCATTGCTAGTCAACTGTTTCAGTTTAATGCAAGGTTCGATGATGCCAGGTTAGATTAGGTTAGCTTATATTTTTAACCCATTCTGGTCTGATATTTATAACCAAATTTAACCTAATCTAACCTAACTTCAATTTATGCCATCATAGCTTGCATAAGACTGAAAAAGCTGACTCGCAAAACAAATTGAATCCAAGGAAAGAGAATGGAATTTCAGACATTCGCCGGTGAATGTCGACATTAACCAGATTTCGGACATTCACGGTAACACAAGACATGTATACCCCAAAATAGCCAATAGCCAATAGCCTGGGATAGCCAAAACATGATTTTACAATTCCCCCATAATTTTTATTATAATTAATCAATTTTATGGTTTCACCCCCCCCCCCAATATTGCGCAAAGACCCACACTCTTCATCATCCTACAAATGAAAATAATGATTAAAACGGAAAAACAAGGAGAGAAGGTGCACGACACGGTTAATATCTTGTCAGATACAAATATTATTTACGTGTGTATTCTTGCCCAGGGGTCACACAGTCTTCACCACTTGGTTTATATCGCGAAGCACCACTAATTCGGTCATTCGTGGCACACTTCCCTCACACCGAATCTCTTCCCGCCACACATGATAAACTCCGTGCGACGCGTGGCGTGTCCTACCAAGTGTAAACAGTTTTCAATGAGGGCGACTCCTCGATTCCCGCCATATAAAATATTTACAAACTAACAAATTGAATTTCTCAGCTTAGGAACTAAGCACTACAAGGGGCATGGTATTCTTGAACTTCTTAAAATAGGGATATTAAGACTCCATTAAGATCTCAAATAGATGACAGAAATAAATTCTTAGAACTGGACAGCGTCCGAGGTCTCCCTGGGACTGGCTCGTTCTTTGGATTCCAAACTATAGGAGGTCTAGCCAGGTAATTCTAGGAGACTTTCCAAGATAATATCTGTATCGAGAACGAAGTTTCTACTTAAATATAAGGTGCCTGATGTTAGGACATCATTGCATCAGCCATGGAGAAGCACTAAAAGTCTTCCTGAAGCAAAAAAGGGAGGAACACAGATTTTGATTTTGACCCATAAATCAATGAAAGAAAGCAAACAAGATCGAGTCAAAAGTCAAAATTTATTTATATTGTTTTATGGCGGATTTTTTTAATAGTGATGACATTGAGCAATTTGTTCTGCTTATCAGGCGAGGTAAAGATAAGAGTATTAATAAATGTTTATATAGAAATAGCGTTTAGTGTTCTCTTTTAGAGAAAAAATCAGCCAGAAAAGTGTTTTGGGAGTTTTTTTTTTTTTTTAATGTTGGAGCATTATAAATCAAACAGTCAGATTTTCAACCGTAAAATAACATGTTTCAAATGATAATCTTCCAAGGACTAAGTTTTAACAATAAATATTAAAGTATCCCACTTTCTATGTTTTTAAATTATTGGTTTATGTTAAAAAGATTAGGAATAGGATTTATTTTTGCAGAGGCTGTTCTAAAAGAAGAGCAAAAATAAATGCACACTGCAAAGCACCTCTCTGTTTATCCTTGTCGCCCTTGCTAAGCCACTGCGAGCCTCCTAACCTAACTTCAGTGGAAGACCCGAAATTTACTTTATCGAGTTTTCGACCTCCATCAAAACCCTCCCCCATCACTACTAAGGGACCTGTGTGCACCTCATTTGAATAGAAGAAAGGCATTTCAAGGAATAAATAAATTATAATTGATTAAAATTTAACGGTACAGGGCTGTATGACGTGCCAAAAATTGTACTTTAAATGAGATTAAATAAAAACAGAGATATAGCGATCCTGAAAACGTCATCAATCGATACAGCAGGAGGAATAATCGGTGCTTGTGCATTTTATGGTACCCATGAAAGGAGTCAAGTTTGGTTAATGCTAATGAAATATAATAAAATAGAATGAATTAGAAACCAATTTGGGATATATATTTGCACATTAGGGGGATGGGGGGTAAAGCATAGCGTATATTAAATACATAATCTAATCTAACCTAGGTAACTTCCCCCCTAACCCCTAAAAAACAACAGTTTAAATATTGTAAACGCAACGAAGACCACACTTAGCATTCGGTTTCTCTATTGCAAATACCCGTTTGACGGATATCCATTAGTAGTTCCTTGTACAATATATAGCGGTGGATACCATAAAGTGCACAAGAACCGAATAATCATATATTGTATATTCTGCTGAAAACCCTATTTTGCCTATATTTGATCCAGGGAATGCGAATGATTTCGATAGGCTGCCCAATACCTAAAATATTCGCATGAGAAACATAGAACCTACATCGCGAAATCGAGCCAACCCCAAATACACACACATAAATCTTGGATGGGAATTTAGATTTCAATCACTGGAAGTTAGGTACGATGATTATAAAATGTCTTCCTAGGGTCCATAATTCCCCCCTCCCCAATACTTTGTCAGAAGGAAGATCTGTTGGATCAGTCTTTGTCGACAAAAAACTCTGTTGTCAAAGCAAAAAAAAGCCCATAAGTCAGCTTTCACGGTCCTCCTCACAGTTGAATACGAAAATAACAATAAAACACTTAACATTCAATTGAAGTTGAGAATTCAGAAATTGCTCATAGACCGAATGACCCCCGCCAGGCTAAGATTTCAGAAGCCTGGGTAGATTTAGTAGGCTATAAAAATGCAAATTTTCTTCTAATATCGACTACCAGATTTGAATCAGCCGATGACATTCGACCCCGAAAATGAGATTGCAGATTCTTTGATCCGCAGCAGCTGGACTGCTGCAGACGTTTTACCAGAGGATGTAACCTGAATCTTAACAAAGAAACCGACTTTATTTATTCGTCCAGAAGAATCACTTTTATAATGGACCTCTATTACGGAGTTTTTCTTCTCTGCTACACGATTTTTTTATTAATGAAATTTCGGAATTTTAATGGATAGGATTACGTCAGTTAAAATAAATGGCTAACTACATGTTTCTCTCGGGTACAGCTTGAATGCATTGGACCTAAAAGAGTCGGGTTGATGATCATCAAAAGTTTTGGTGCTACTTTTGCTCCAGAGCAACAAACTTGGCAACAACTGGTCGCCACAGAAGGAGCTCACTGTGGTATTTAAAAAAAAACAACAATGAACTAAAAAAAAGCCAATTTCCATCAACCAGATTCTTGGAAAAATATCGTTTATATCATAATGAAGCTCTTTCACACAGTGAATAAAGGGAAAAAACTTCTGAATTTGGCACGAGGCGTATATGTGTGTATTTCACAAGGGATTTCAACAGAGAAGATATGAAATTCACAAAAAATGTAATCTCAAGCTCCATTTTATGTTCAATGTGCACATTTTTGAAGCCAAACAAAATGTTCTTCTCCATTCTCACATGAATCATCTTGGTATTTCTAAGAATTCTTATTATATTAGGATAATAGCGTAATCAATACTCAAAATCCAATCAGCCGTAGCTATATTTTTTTTTTTCAAAACATATCTATAATTTCCAGAAAAACTGCAACACTGGCTATCCAGTTTTCAATAAGGCATCTTATTAAGCGAACAGTAATCATATATCCATATTTATTTATTTACCCGTAAATCTTTTTTTCGAAAACAGCACTATGCTCTTTCCTGAAATTTGGCATACTACCATTTTCCGATGTGAAAGAACAATCTAGAAAGGTTACGAGTTTGGGCGAATTCGTTTAGAGCTTTAATTTTGAAAAAAAAACATATTTCGTATGAATGACATCACAAACATTTGAATAGTTATGATAAACTTTGTTGAAGATGAGGGAGTATCTGCACCAAATATTTCAAAAACACCTTACAATTTAATTTGATCGTCAATAGCATAGAACATTCTGTCGATATAAATATGCAGAACGGTTTGCGGAATAAAATAAAATAATTTAAAGTTTTTTTTTGTGAAACAGAGAATTGACCGAGTGAAGCTCTGTACCCTGTTACATAGGAATAAAGGATTAAAAGTTATATTTCGTTGTTCCTTAATACTTCTCCAGTAAAAAGGAAGAGTTAACTGAGTTTGGGGAAGGGATACGCCCCTGCACAACCCTTGATTGACGTTAATGTTTCTATGTGCTTGCCTGCTGAAGCATCATTTCGACATCTTCTTTTTCTTCTTTCCTTACAAGTCTTGCAATAAGACAAACAAATTGAATAAATCGCTTTGAATCATTGTCTTGTAAGTTCATCTTTATCCTACAGACGAGCGGAGCGTCAATTGGGGGAAGGATTGAATGTCTCAATTGCTCCTCCTTGATTTTCACCCCTGCAGATGAGTATAATAATCTCCACGTTTGAAAAATAACGGTCTATGATCGGAGACTACTATTCCATTTTTGGGGGAGGGAGGAAAAATTCTCAAAAGAGTGCATGTAGGAAAGACAAATTTATCCCCCAGTCGGCACATTTTTTTTGTTACCCTTAAAAAGTTCTCAGGCCACCCTGGCTAGATATGATAACAAAAAACAAGAAATGGCGGGGAAAAAGAAGTCAGTCAGTGAAGTAAAATAATGAGGGAAAAACGACATTTCGGTAAAAATCTCCATTTAAGTGTCATCAGTTCAAAAGGTATATTCTAAAAATGAAAAACGAACTTTGATAAGAAAGTAGCAAATATCTGATAACAAAAACCAGAAAATCCAAAACTTAAAACCAATAGCGGCAAATATATATATACATAATATGTAAGGTACTGTTCTAAAATGTGGGAATATCGCGAGAATGCGACTCGAGAAAAGCAAGGCTCAGATAGCCATTACCCGGTAATTGCCTATCTGACACTGTATAATAAAAAGAGGCTTATCACTCCGGCAAGGCCGTACCCAGAATTTTTTTCGGAGGGGGTTTTACTTAGATTTTTTTATCGGGGAGGGGGAGGGGGTGTACACGAAAAAACTCAAAAACACATACAAAATTTGTTTATATCCATTTTTATTACGTTTTTACGAGTCAAAAAAACATTTCGGGAGGGGTTCAAACCCTTCCTAACCCCTCCTCTGGGTACAGCCTTGCACTCCGAGAACTATATTTAAACTTTAGTTTTTCGGGGTTTAGGGGGAAACAGTACCTAGGTTAGGTTACGTATTTAATATATGCTATGCTTTACCCCCACCTCCCTAATGTGCAAATATATAGCCGAAACTTGTTTCTAAACTATTATATTTTTATCCTATTTTGTTTTATTTCATTAACATTAACCAAACTTCACTTCTCGC
>JAQQPU010000079.1:139612-158565 GCA_029168905.1 Artemia sp. Kazakhstan ARC1039 | reverse complement strand
TGAAGACCGGTGGCTTCCTTCGGGGTTGGGGTAGAGGGATCGGAACCTTTGGGGTTGGGGTAGAGCAATCGGGGCCCTTTGGGGTTGGGGTAGAGCAATCGGGACCCTTTGGGTTGGGGTAGAGGACCTCTCAACACTGTTCAATTGAAACTTGTGTATTATAAGGACCACACTCAAAACCTCCTCCAAAATCTCTTCAAAAATCATATTTTATAATGTCTCTAAGTGTTTCGCCGAAATAATTCCATAAAATAGCTAAAACGGTTTCGCCAAAATTACCCCCCAAACGGAATTTCAGCATGTTCCTTTTGTTTGGCATCTCTGCGCTAATGCATTTCAAATTATTTGGAAACCTTTTCGCGCGCTAAGATCAAAACATCTGCCTCGGAAACGATTCTCTTGTTAGAACTCCAAATTAATTCCCCTTTCGTGAATCAATTCTCTATAGAACAACAAATTAACTCCCCTTTCGTGTCAATCAATCAATCATGACATCATGTGTGATCTAACTGTTTCTCGGTGACAATTCTCTTTGGAAATGCAAGGACATTAATTAACTTGACGTCATCTGTCAGACATTAATTAACTGTTTCCGGGAACTCATAACATTTGGCTTGGAAACAACAATAACAAATACTGTTTCCCGGAAACTCGTAACATCTGGCTTGAACAACAACAACATTGACCTTTACATTCGTTGAGAGCGTGCCAAAAACACACCTGGAGAAAGAGGTCATTGACCCCATTACGCAATCATTCTCCCTAATGACTCTATGCCCATATAAGGTGTACTGATCGGAGTTATAGGGTCATCTCTACTGATAAGAAAAAAGGGTAAAGGTGCAGTTTAGTTCTTCCTGTAGTGTAGGGCACAGGAGCCCTATGGTTAAGGTTTAGGTTTGTTCTCCCTTATAAAAACAACTTATTTTAGCAGATACAAAGAAGAAGCCCATTTGCGGCATTCTGTGGGACCCCAAGGTCCAATGCTAGTATCAAATCCCGCGAGTGGCAGTTTACGCTCGTCAAGTTCTGGCTGTACCGGCCACAAGTGCCCCAGCTAAACGGCTTTTTAGCAAGACAGGACTGATAGTGACTGCAAAAAGATCAATGGCTCCAGGCAGAGTGAACAAACTCACTTTTGTTACATCAATTGTAACTGAAGTGATGTAACCGCTGATTTAAAATTATTGGTGTTGTTAAGCCATGGTATCTGACTTGTATACAGTGTTTTTTTTATGTTGTTATTTGTTTTGTTTTTTCTTTTCTTTTTCGTATGTATTTGATGAACAGGAGATGTTTGAACTTCAAACTTTGAATGTTATACACATGGGCGCCCATAAGCTGAATTCCAGGGGGGGGCAAACTTCGTCTAATTGCTACTTTTAATGCTATATAATAGAAATCTCAGAACAAAAATATAAAAATAAGGCAGCATCATTCAGCCAGGGGGGGGAAAGAGCCCCCCCCCCTGCCCCCCCATATGGGCACCCATGGTTATACACACATTAGCCCAAATAATTAAAAAGAAGGAAATGACTAAACACGGGATTTTATAGGAACAATGCGATGTTAAACATAAACACAACAAGTAAGTAAGTCAAGTAAGTCATATTGTTCCTGTATGTTTTTAGCCAACCATTTAAAAATCCTTACTAAAATCAAAGTTGAACGTGCTTGGTGAAATGGAATTTTATTATTATTTTTAATCAGAAAAATCGACACGCCGTGGCGCACCGCCGGTCTAAAATCGGCGGCGCGCCACCAATTAAATTTGGGCGCGCCTGGCGGCGCACCGCCATCGATACTAAATCACACATTCGTCGCCGTCATGTCGGCGTGGCGCGGCTTCGGGGACTACTCTGAAGTATGGTAACCGACTATATGTGGCCTGACTTTAGTCATGTAAACCGCATTTTCGAAAAGATCCCAATATTGTTTGTATCTTTGTCAGTAAGGCAAGAATGTTATAAACATGAGAAATCCCATGTCTCCAATACATTTAATTAGTGATAAGAGCTAAAAAAAAGGTTATGTGGTATTCTTTAAAATGTTTCATCTGATGTGTAAAAGATTTCCTGAGATAGAACCTGCTAAATCTAAAGGGAAGTTTTTGCTGCGCTGCAGTTTCGGATCAATTGTTATGATCCTTTCTGTGGTTCTATTCTGAAGATTAAAAATGAATAAAAACTTGATTAAAAGATTAGTTTGCCTAAAACAAAGCAGGTGGTAGAGGCTCTAGAGAGGAGATGAATTGAAAATAAAACATCTAGACTAACCACTCCTTTGCATTACTTCATTTCTCAAACCATTGTAGTTCTACTTTTAGTACCGCTAATTCGACGCTTTAGGGAGAAATTCTTGTAGATATAAGATGATTTTTTAAGAGACCATATATGAAAATCTAATGTTTTACTGTTTTCATTAGACGATGAAGGTAAAACAATTCAGTAATCTAAAAAATGATGGTCTTTGTTCGAATCATGTTTCGTTTGATTGTTCGCATTTAATTAGTAACCTAAAACTGCTGTTCTAGGTGTTCGTAATTCAATTCACAGAACCAGATTCTAATCGGTACCAAACCTAAAGCCAGGATAAGATCTTAAAAAATGCAGTAGAAATCAGCCAATCACTGCGTCACATTTTTTGCTGAATCTTTTGGACGTTAATCAGCCAGAGAAATAAGCATAAAAGTGCGATGTCACTTCTACACAAGTCAGTCTCCGTAGTTTTTTATTTTACCTCGCTTATGGACTCACCATATACTCTTGCACCTTACGAAAGATAAGTTAAGATCTTTATGCTTCTCTTCCTCAGTGAATACGGTAAGAATTACATTCCCATTCTCACTTTCTTCTATTTGTTCAATCCTCATAAATAGACTGGTTAAACACTAAGGGTAGTCTTTAGGAAAATGAAGTTGAGTAAAGAAAGATATAATCAAATGGGTCTTTGCAGTTTGTGCCATGGTTCAAATCCCCAGTCATCATTTTCCCTATTATATAAAAAACAAGTTTTTTTTTTAACTGAAAGTAACCAAACACCTTGCTCTTTACGCTAGAGTTTGCCTTTTTCTCACAACTCTATTTGTTAAAACAACAAAAAACTTTAGAGTAAAGAGCCAGGCGATGAAGAGGGGACAGTCTCTTCCACATATGGAATAATTTGTGTTCGTTTTAAGTTTTAATGTCGCTCCTTACTTTCAGTTAAAAAAAAACTTGTTTTTTTTATTTAATTTTTGAACATTTTTGAATTAATGCAGCTTTGATTTTGGCTCACCGTACACGAATAATTAAAATGAAATTTGCATATTAGTTTTACTTTTTTTGGCTAAATGGCTTTTTCAAAATTTTGATCTGACGTAACTTATGAAATAACTTGCATAACGAACTTCTATATTCGTATATTTTTATTACGTAAATGAGGGGTTCTCCCCCTAGTCAATACCTCGCTCTTGTCGATAAAGTTCAAATTTTGTTCCAATTCTTTAAGAATGACCCCTGAATCACAAAGGCCGTTTAATTAGAATAGATAGCTTTTTTGAAAGCACTAAAAAAACTTTAGCGTAAAGAGCGAAGTATTGATTAGGGGGAGAACCCCTAATGTACGTAATAGTGCCTGTTCGTTTTAAGTCTTATGGTTGCTCCTTACTTTTAGTTGAAAATACTTGTTTTTTATTTAATTTCTGATCGTTTTTTTTTTTCAAATAATGCTGGGAAATCCGGCGGCCCCCGTCATAGAAATGTCCCTTCCCCATGACAATATCCTCCATGGAAAGATCCTCCCACGTAGCCCCCTCCTCTGATCCCTTCCCCACCAGAAGAAATCCCCCCTGAAACGGCTGTGTACTTCCAAGTAACAAACACTATATGTAAACAATGGGCAAAGTTCATAACTTGGAGCCCTTCTCCCGGGGACTGTGGGGGATTAAGTCATCCCCAAAGACAGATTTATTAGATTTTCAACAATTCTGAACAAAATGGCTATCTCAAAATTTTGATAGGGTGACTTTGGGAAAATAATGAGCGTGGGAGGGGGCCTAGTTACCCTCCAATTTGTTTTGGTCACTTGAAAAGGGCACTAGAGTTTTTAATTTCGGTTCGAATGAGCCCTCTCGCGATATTTAATGACCACTGGATCGATACGATCACCCTTGAAAAAACAAGAAAAAAAAGCAAATAAACACGCATCTGTGATCTTTCTTCTGGCAAAAGATGCAAAATTCCACATTTTTGCAGGTAGGAGTTTGAAACCTCTACATAAGGGTTCTCTGATACGCTGAATATGGTGGTTTGATTTTCATTAACATTCTATCACTTTTAGGGGGAGATTCCTCCTTTTTTCGAAAATAAGGCAAATTTTTGCAGGCTCGCAACTTTTGACGCGTAACGCTAAACTTGATGAAACTTAAATATGTGAAATCAGTATAAAAATCCGATTCTTTTGATGTATTTACTGGTATCAAAATATAAGAATTAATGTAGGTTTTGATTTTGGCTCGCCGTACATGAATAATTAAAACAAAATTTGCATATTAATTTTACTTTTATTTGGTTAAATGGCTATCTCGAAACTTGTTTAACTTTATTTACGAACGTTTTTATTAGTAATAAATATATGTAACTTAAGAATTAACTTACGTAACGAACTTCTATATTCACATATTTTAAGGTATAATAGGGGACTCGCCCCCTAGTCAATACCTCGCTCTTTAAGCTAAAGTTCGAAATTTGTTCCAATTCTTTAAAAATGACCCCTTAATCACAAAGGCCGTTATTTAGAATAAATGGCTCTTATGAAAGTACTAAAAAATCTTTGGCTTAAAGAGCGAGGTATTGACTAGAGGGTGAACCCAATCATACACGCAATATTTTCTGTTCGTTTTAAGTTTTGATTTTACTCCTTATTTTCAGTTGGAAAACTTGTTTTTTTTATATTTAATTTCTGATCTTTTTTTTAAATAATGCTGGGAAATCCGGCACCCCCTTCATAGCAATGTCCCTTCCCCCATGAAAACTTCATTCATGGAAAGATATTCCCAAATAACCCCCGACCCACCCACCCCCCTACTACCAGCAAAAAATCCCCCCTGAAAACGTCTGTATACTTCCTAATAACCAATACTATATGTTAAAGTTCATAACTTTCAGCCCTTCCCCCCGGGGACTTCGGGGGTTAAGTCATCCTAAAGGACATAGTTATCAAATTTTCAACCATGCTGAACAAAATGGCTATCTCAAAATTTTGATCAGATGACTTTGGGAAAAAATGTGCGTGGGAGGGGGCCTATTTGCCCTCCATTTTTTTGGTCACTTAAAAAGGGCACTAGAACTTCTAATTTCCGTTCTAATGAGTCCTCCCACGATATTCTAGGACCATTGGGTCGATACAATCACCCCTGGGAAAAAAACAACAAAAAAACAAATAAACACGCATCCGTGATCTTTCTTCTGGCAAAAAATGCAAATTCCACATTTTTGTAGATAGAAGCTTGAACCTATACAGTAGGGTTCGCTGAAACGCTGAATATGATGGCGTGATTTTCATTAAGGTTCTATAACTTTTAGGGATTTCCCCCCTTTTTTCAAAAATCAGCCAAATTTTCTCAGGCTCGTAACTTTTGATGAGTAGATGACTAAACTTGATGAAAGTTATATATTTGAATTCAGCTTTGAAATCTGATTCTTTTGATGTATCTATTGGTATCAAAAATCCGTTTTCTAGAGTTGCGCTTACCATTGAGCCAGGTCGCTCCTTACTTACAGTTCGTTACCACGAACTGTAAGTAAGGTTTTTGTATACTTTAAATAAGGTCTTTGTATGCTTTAAATAGCAGCTTCAAATAAAAGAAATATCTTTCAGTTATACCTGAGCACAAAATCTTGAAGCTTGTTCAAATTTTCCTATGCACTTTCTTTAGTTTGATATAAAAATAAACTTGATACTTTTATAATGATGAATACACAAACAAATTATTTAAGTACGTGTTTACAATACTCTTGAAAAGATGTATTTAAGTTCTTGTCTAACACTGCATATGTTCAATAAATTGCAAATTCCGCCAGTATTTATAACAAAAAGATTATAATATAGGTTCAACTGGGCTGGTATGAATTGAATATATCACAAAAGAGATATGATTTTGTGTTATTTTTATCGTTAATTTCTCTTGTATCACATTAGTTCATCATCATCAGGGAAGCTTATTAAACTCACCATCGAAGCGAAGCGAAAGCACCTATTTTTGGACATTTCAAAACTCACTTCGGAATTTCATTATTTCACTGCCATGAACTGTAATTAATTCAGCAATTATAGAAATTTCACAATAAGTAAAATAGTAAACTTCAACAGATTAGTGGAAGTGATAAGCTCGCTGTGAGTGATAAAGTATTGATTATTTTCTGTCGAAAGAAATGCGCAAAAAGTGTGATTTATGGATATTTGGACAGTTATCCCACCTGAGAAACAGTAAACGTGCAAACAGGGTTCACAAATATACCCCCCTTGCGAGCAAGTTTCTGTAAGCCGATATTTCTTTTAAAGAAGAGTTAGCGCATTATCTTGCCAGAACGGTTCCCCAAAGTAATATCCGGCCTCACGATTTACATGATGTTTTCAGATTGCCATCAAAATCGGGACCACGCCCAATACTTGTTCGGTTTTCAAATGCGTATCCAAGAGACATTATTTTGTGCAACGGGAAATTTTGGACAGGAACGAGTGTTTGTGACTCCGGATTATTCACCTGAAGAACGAGAGATAAGAAACAAATTAAAACCAATACATCAAGAGGCACGCACCAAGAAACCGAAACCTAAGTGGAAGGGAATAAAGTTAATAGTTAATGAAACCACCTACGAATATATAGAGAAACTGGCACTGTACGATCATATAATCGACGTACTGAAAGAACGAGAGATAAGAAACAAATTAAACCACTTACGAGTATATAGAGAAACTGGCACTGTGCGATCATATAATCGACTTACCGAAGTTGAAGCCGCAAACAATCCAGGGATGGGAACGAGCTCACAAACTCGCAGGGAAAGAACAAGCAGTTTCCGGTCTCAATCAGGAGGCATAAGAATAAGATCCTTGTCAATAGAGACTGTTGTGTCAGAATTTGAATCAGCTTTCGGGAGCGAGAGCAAAGATAACGACTATCAGAACTCGAATAAATGAGATCTAAGACTCAATAGTAGTGTAGAACAAGAGCCAAGTAAGGCAGCAAGAATGGAGAATGATACAAAAAACAGTGAAAAATAGGAACTCGCGGGCCATGGGAAACAATTTGAACGTTTTTTGGTTGGTCATTGGAATATTCAAGGTATCACAAGTGAAAAGTTGGAAAGGATTAAACAAACAAACGATTTTGACGTGTTGGGTATTGTCCAGACGTGGAAAAGTGTAGTGGAAAGTGTGAATATTGAGGGATATGAAGAGTTTAAAGCATGCACGAAAAAAAGTAGAAATAGTAGAACGTACGGGGGCCTATCTGTGTTCGTGAAAGAAAGAACGTTTGCTTCAGTTAAAAGGCTACCTAGTAAATCTGAGAATGTTGTATGGATTATGTATCGTTTAAAGTGTTCAGTAATGTATATTATGTTAGGTTTCGGATATTTACCACCTCAGTCTAGCTCATATTCAAACGTAGATTCTTGGAAACCTCTGTCTGGGGAAATGGCTGCTCTACGTTCGAAGTACCCGCGCATTGGATTTATATTGATGGGGATTTTGATGCGTACACGGCCGATTTTTTAGACCAACGTGAAACTTGTGATGGTTTTAATTTTGCAGATCCTTTAATTCAAGAAGAAGAAAGTTTGGAGAATTTAAGGGGAAGGCATACAAAGGACAAGCGAAGGAGAAAGAACACTTGGGGAAGTAAGCTTTTACATTTTTGCGGGGAGTATAGTTTGGTTATGGTTAATGGGAGGGTTGGAAAGGATAAGGGGATAGGAGAGTTTACATGTTTGTCGGGTAAGAGCCCAAGTTTAATTGATTATATTTTAGTTTATGGTTGTCTCTTGTCGTGCTGTGCGGATTTTGAGGTTCTGGAAATAGTTGGCTCCGACCATTTGCCATAGCTGTTAGAGATCAGAGTAGATGATCGTCGACGGAAAAATAAGGTTATAGAAAAGGTTTTGTAGAATAGGGTACTAGATTTAAGAAAAAATATAAAAATTGAGAGATCAGTAAATATTTATGATGAAGATTTATTTAAGGTTATTGTAGGAAACGAAAACTTAGAGAAAGAGATGGAGAAGATTATTGAGTTAGCTGCAGTGGGCAAAGTAAGTGAAGCAGTATATAATTTAGAAGAATCGCTGAGGCAGACATGCGAACTACAGAAAGAGAAGAAATCGACGGAAACATTTTTTAATTACGAGTGTGAGAGTCTTCGACGCATTGTACAAGAGAGCCTGAGGAAAGTACGCTCATCCCAACCGTAAGGAATAAAGAATAATTAAAGAATTTACAGAGAGAATAAATAGCGGTATAAGAAGATGATAAGAGAGAGAAAACAATGCGAAGCAGCGCAGACATGTTCTTTGGAACCTGAAGTGGGAGCAGCACCTCAGGACACAATCGGTAAATGGAAACCGAATGGAAGAAGATCTCCAAAATATTTTACTAGAAAGTATACCTTTTGGAGCCCTGACAGAAGGAGACACGAAAATGATATCACCAATTTTGGAACAGGAGATATGGGAGGCTATAAAATCAGTTAAAGAAAAAGCTACAGGTAGAGACGGAATTCCACTACGAGTATGGAAAAAGGCAAAAGAAGCACGCATACCCGTTTTAACTCTCGTTTTCAGCAACATATTTTTATTGTGCAGCTGTCCAATAGAATGGACAACATCTATAGCTGTACCGTTATATAAGAGGAAACAGCAAAGAATTCTCGAATTACCGAATGATCCAGATTTCTCCCACAGTTAGCAATATTTTTTGTAAGATAGTAGATAGTCGACTAGTAGATAGTGGCTAGAAGATGTAGGGAAATTAATAGAGGAGCAGGACGGGTTTAGGAAAGAAGGGGGTACAATAGAGCAGGTTTTCATTTTGCATAGTATAGTTAGAAAAGGAATCATGAAAAGAGGGGCAGGATTTACGTAGCGTTACTGGACGTAAGAGGGACTTTTGATAATGGGATCAGAGCTATGTTAGTTAAGCGACTTTTGGAGATTGGATTGCCTGTAATTTTGTAGGAATATATAGTTCAGTAGGCCTAGTCGTTAGAATACTAGGTAAGGTATCCAGGAGAATTTTGACGCGAATAGGTTTAAAACAGGGATACCCACTGTCACCGATTTTGTTCAACGTGTATAGTAATGATATAATTGATTTCTTCAAGGAGAAAAGCGCTCTGGAAGTACTGATAAGTGTTTCGAAAATATACATGCTTTTATTGACTGATGATATTGCTGTCATAGCCCAATCGACAAAAGAAATGCAAACATTATTAAACATAATGGAGAAATATTTGGATAAGAAAGGATTAGAATTAAATAAGAAGAAAACGGTAATTGTAGTTTTTAGGAAAGGTGGAAAAGGAAAGCTGATAAATTTAGATGTAAAGTTGATTTTATAGAGATTAAAAAAGAATTTGTGTGTTTAGGAGTTAAGTTTTTTTCTTTAATGGTAAGTATGCACAGGAGGTTAAGCATAGAGTACAAAAGGGAAATATGTGTATGAATTTAATTTTAGAAAGTGAGATTGGAAAGATTAGGGACTTAGCAATGCATAAATAATTATTTAGGACTAAACTTCTCCCGGTTATGCATTACGGGTGTGAGCTGTGGGGTTTTAGAGAAAGTGAGGAGTTGGAGAAAATGCAAAGAAATTATTTCAAGAGAGTTTTTAGGGCCCATAAGTCCACTCACAGTGTTGTACTGGAGCGGAATTTAGGACTAAGTAGGTTAAGAAAAGATAGGTTAATAAGAATGGCGAAGTTTTGGATACAAATTTTAAGAAGTAAAAATGGGCTAGCGAAAGAAGCGTATTTTAGTTTGTTGGAGGATAAGATAGAGGTAGGGTGGCCAAAAGAAATTAAGAAAATTTTAGATGAAGTAGGATATTGGTATTTTTGGAATGAAGGTCAGGGATCGAATTCAGATACAGTGGTTGATAAGGTAAAAGAAAGGTTAAATGAGCAAGGAATACAGCAGTGGCAGGCTCTGAGTCTATATAGTACAGTGAAGGACATGGGGGGGGGGAGAAGTTTATTTTAAGTTGGGATTGAAAGGGGAAGAAATAAGATGCATTTTGAATTTGGGAGGGTCGATTGATATTGGGGAAAGGAAGAGGAAATTTAGGGTTCATAGTGTTAACCCAGTCCCTTGTCCGATGTGTGGGGAAGATGATGAGGATATTTTTCGTTTTTTGGGGGAATTGCAAGGAATTGTAGGATCACGAGTTAAAATGACATTAAGGAATTTGGCTAAGTATGTTGATGAAGGGCTGATACATCATAAAAGATGTATCTCTTTATAAGTATTTTCATGAAGATTCATATATAAGTACGTTTTTTCTTTTTATTGTTTTTGCGTGTTTTTTGTTTTTTCGTTTTTAATTTATTTGTTTTTCTGTTGGTTTTGTTATGTTTATGTTCTGATTTTTTTTTCCCATGGCGCGATTGCTTTTTTTGGAAATACATACATATATCATCCACCCGTAGTGTTTACAGTACACTACTGTCGTCTGCACCAACTCATTGCTGACAGCCTTAGTAAAACCGAGTCCACTACTTAACTTATGTTTGTCTGATGCGTGAGCATTGTTTATTTAAGTATTGTGCAATATTTTTGAATTTAACCGAGCAAAGGTAATCTTGTAAGACACTTAGAAGTTTTTGAACAAAAATGATATCTCGAAATTTGTATTAGGTATCATAGGTTTTAGAGGAGGGCCAGATAGCAGAAAAGGAACCGGCAGGGAGGGTGATTACCCCCATTAGATTTTAGCCTTTAAAAAAGGACACTAGAGCATTCAAATTCCAATTAAATGATCACCCACTTGAGTTTCTAAGATAGCCCCTTCCATTTGAAGTGGATGGGAAAAACGTTTTTTGGCACTTTTCTGGCCCTTTTTCGGCTGCATTTCGAGGAGAAGCGATATTTTCTATTCTATTTTCCTTCTGCATTGAAGCCCCCTTAGACCAAGGCTTCATATAAATTCAGGTCAATCGAACGAATTCCGCTCTTTTTAGTTCTCTTTGTTAGAGGAGGGACAAATGTCAAAGGGACCAATCTTTCGAATAGTTTCCTTGGTCCAAGGACTTGCGGCTGTAAGTGTCAAACTGATCAGGTCAAAAGTTTTGTTGCTCTTTTCGGGCCCCTCACAAATCCCCCTTCCCACAGTAAGATTTTGATGATCTTTTTTTTTTACCAATAAAATGATCCCTGAGAGTTTCACGTCACTGGAACCCCAAGATCAAACAAACCGCCCGTTTTCCCACTATGAAATCTATCTGTAAAGAATTGACAGTTCGCATAATTTATAGCTCTTATTCCAGGGGCTCTGGGTATCATGTCATGGATGCTTGAAAACATTGTGTACATTTGTTTAAAGACATTTAATCATTGTATAGAACTTGGAAGAGAATTAATTCCATTTAAAATCACTGGAAGCAAAGTTCCTGGTAGAACTTGTCCCCCCCCCATAAATTTCCTGGTGAGGCTCATGATGCCATGTCTTGCCTTTCCGATTCTGTACCGGTAGACCTATGAATGCAATGTTTTATGATACATAGAAACATATTATAGCAATAGAGGGGGCATTATTAACCCCTTCCCACCTCAAGAATAATAAAGGCGTAGACCAGAAAAGTCCCAGAAATCATCTCCCAGAAATACACCAATTTCTATCTCCACCCTTCTCTAAGATTCATTCTATGTTTATATAAAGGGTCAATGAGAGTTAGGATGCTTTGGCATTAAAATGCATATTTTGAGACCCCCCCCCCCCTCCCAGCCTACAAAATGATCCAAAACCCCTCCTTCATAATAGTTGATGCACACACACACATCATTGGATATAATTTTATGAAATATAAAAAAAATAGTATAGTTAAATGAAGCTTCAAAATATATCTCAGTAATATTTTTCTGCAATACGAAGGGAGGTATCACCCTGTAGTATCCTTATTCGGGCTTAGTATAAATGAAGGGAGATGAGAGATAAATTTATACCCCCACCCATATCCCTTCCTACATTTATCTGAAAGCTCATGGAGACATACACCTCCTTCCCCAAAAAGCCAAAATTTAAAATCATAAATAAAAAACAAATTATATAAAATACCCATGGTTAACATAACCGAGAAAAAAGAGAGAACAAGTTTCCCAAAGACCTTACCCCAGCTTCCAGGGAGCTCCTTATAATCAGAAAGACAATACCACTCCCTGTTTTATTTAATGGATATCGTTTGATACCGGTATTAGCAAGCCGTTACCCCAACTTTAGATATATTTGGATCCCACCATTAGCAAACAGCTACCCCAATTTTAAATCCCAAAGAGCACCAGCCTGGGAACAAAGGATCCGATTTTAGTGAGAACCAACAAAGAAGGTTTTCGTGGCACTTCAAAGCGTATAAAAACAATTTTGCGATCAAAATTTTAATTTTACAACCATTTCTATTAGAAGGAAAAGACAACACGTTCCCGAAATCTCAAAAACCTCCAAGTTAGACGGAAATTAGATGCGATAAATTGATTAAACTAGCCAATCTATACTGTCAACCCAAAAAGATCGAGATATAAACTTCAATATGAGGAAAAACTGACACACACAACGATTTTTGAACTAGCGCACCGAAACAGGCCTACAGAAGAAAAAATACTTTCATTTTCGACAGTTTTATGATTTGCAAGCACAATTACAACACATAAAATGCTAAATACATCAAAACAAAACAACTAGGACAACGTAGTACTTTTCGGTCACCTTTGTTCTGAGGATTAACTCGGTACTTTAGATGCGTCTGAGTTAGGCTTAAGCTATGTCTTCATTAGTATAATATGGGTTGCAAGAATTCTAGACCCTATGAAGATTATACACAAACTGTGGGGAGCAGATATGGTTCTAGGATTAGGCGATTTTAGACGATTAGGAGAGACCGTGCCCATATTCCCTTTACCCGTCCCCTAATTAGTAGATATAAGGTAAATAGAAGTTACGCTAGCCTTCCTCTCCTTCCAAATCAATGGTCATTCCGCTCTCATAAGTGGGTACCAAGACGATCAAGAAAAAAGGGCATAAGTGTTATTAGCGATATTCACCTCGTTTACGTTATTGCCCAAAAATCGATTATAATCTTGAGAACAAAACAGTCTTTAAGTATGTTTTAACACAGATTAGAAGATTGGCTGCCAAAACAGCATTAGAGGTTCAATGATAAGAAATTTTGCAATTTTTGGGGTTAATTCTTATTTTAGGAGATGCCCTTATAATTGTACAGAAATAGGAGTCAGAAAAACACTGAGGGTAAAACCAACTGTATATAGACGGACTTGGTCAGATTAGCTTCTAAAAAGCGTGATGAAAACAAAAAACAACTGGTGTAAGAGCAGCTTAGGAAGACGAATCTATTAATAGGAACAGCATATTGCATGTAGCTTTGCAGTAAAAAACGTCCTTTGAATCTTAAAAAGCTATCTTGATTTGAAAAACTGCTCTTTGAAAGGCCAATTATTAGATAAGAACATACTGAAAAGGCAGCCAAGTATTATTCCCGTAAAAAGGACCTCAAAATACTTAGCAGCAGCTAGCAGCAGCAGCTGAAAATTAGATTTGATTTTGAACTTATTTTATTTATATTTCAGTATTTCTTAGGTAAGTCATGGGTTTTTTAACCTAAAAAAACAAAAAAACAAACAGTTTTTCTGCTCCAAAACTACTCTCTTGTATTGTTATGTTTCATTTGATAGCTCAAGTATAATTGTGTCTGTGACCCTAATCTTCTTAACGCTTTTCATATTGAATCATATTCTCAGAAATTTGGCGAATAGAAATGTACCAATTCGAAAAGCAAACCGTTACCCTATGACCAACATTGAGTTCCGACTTAAGTTTTCTTTAAAAACTTGTCAGAATTTTAAGATTCACATTATCCTATAATCAAAGTTTCAAAATAAATAAAACTTAAACCAGGAATGCATTCAATTTCAGTTTTGTGCAAACTGACATTAAATTCGGATACGATTAAAACTAGGAAGAGATTTGAACGTTTGTATATTCGACACTGAAAAAAGAAGTGCAATTTTGGTTTACGGTTCCAGTATAAATTCAAACATTTAACTACACAAAGCATAGCCAGAAAAAAGAGGATGGGGCGACGGAATAGAGCTATCCTGAGGGGGAAAGGAGCTATTCGAAACTGGTCTAAGGGGATCTACTAAAATTTTACTAATGGAATTCACTCGAACTGGGAAGATGGAATATGCAAGACTTTGGCCTTTGCGGCACACTGGGATACGGGTAAGTAAACCAATTAGAATTTTGTTGACAGATTCTACTCGTACTTCGCTTATCGAATCTACCAAAATTTGGCTCAGGGAATTAAAAAAATAATCTACTAGAACTTGGATCAGAAAACTTACTAAAATTCGGCTATTAGACTATTTGGAATTTCCCCCAGGGAATCTCCCAAAATTTTGTTCAAGAAATCTGCCAGGATTTGGCTCAATGAATCTGTCAGACCATGTCTCAGCGAATCAACTAGAAGCTGGATCAGAGAATCTACAGTGAACCTGCCAAAATGTTGTAAATTACTGGAAAGGTACAGAATTACAACTGGCTAGAAAACCCCAGGACTAAGCATATCAGAATGATTCATAGAAAAAAAACTGTGCATCATGCTTGAACGTTTACTGGGTGATTGCAATAAACTTGGGAATTCCTTAACTTTCAAGCTATCTTCAAGTTCAATTTAATTTTTTTTTCTTGGATGGGCAGATGTACTTTTTGGCCTAATTAACGTTCATCATTGCCGTTCAAGAAGAAAGCTAACATAAAGTTCGGGTGGAATGGCCAATGAAACCAAATAATAATCGTAGGCAATTATTCACAGACCGACATTTATGTCAAGATACAGAAATTGGCAGAGATTTGCAAAGACGGTTGGAAGCACGGCAGATGACGAAGGGAAAGAGTGCAACGGAAGAACTCCAAAGGTGCCACATCTTCCAGAAGTAGTTTCATAAAATCTGCATCTCCCAAATGATTAGTCTTCTCGGCCTTGATCAATGAACTATAATTGGTAGAGAAAGAATCCAGGAAAAATAGTACCTATAGTCGCCAAATTACCAAGCTGAGAGCTTTTTCGATTTCAAAACAAATTAGTCATATTCTAAACAGACTTTAGGAGTTGCAAGAGAGCCTTAGAAAAATAAAAAATTCGAAAGTACATCCGAAATAAAACATAAATTGAGAGATGTCTTGCCACTTGGGAGGTCAGTGTCTATCCTGGCTAAAAAATTCCCACTAACTCAGCAAAAGAGATAAAAATTTAGCTGGGTGAAATTGGTTCGGACGATCTTATGTTGACTACAGCTGACGAATGGCTCAAAAGTCAGGCGCCTTTGGCATATAAAACCCATCTAGTTGACCAAAACAAAATGGGTTGTTTTGTGGATAAATAAAGACACATAAAACGAAACGAATGGATATGTTGTTTGGGTTGGACGTTAAAGACTATTCAGTTTTAAGTGAGAAACTCTCCGACGCCATTTTCTGCTTATTCTTGTCAGTAATACGTGGTCAAAGTCAGCAAATTTCGGTAAAACATTGGAAAAATTACAAAGCAGCCCCCCCCCCCCCAGGTAAATATTAAAAAAACATCCCTTTTCCGGTTATGCAGCCGCTTAAAATGCGTTTTTAGTATTTAAAAACTCCACCTTCCTCCTAGGTAACATTCCTGGTCAGCCCTTGCAAATGCCGTTGAATTTTTTGAACAAAAGAGAATCTTTCTGATTTTTTTGTTTCTGCAAAACAAAATAGAAACTGAAGATTTTCGAATCTATTGAATTTCATGAAATATCATTATGGTTACGTACGATTTTTAAGATTTCTATGTAATCTGTTAGTCTACAAGATTTGCATTAACTATTCCTGGCTCTGTTCTCTAAAAGTAAAGCCAGAAATAAAGAGTCGGAAGAAAAATTATGACGAGTTAGAAAACGCTTCTCTATTCTAAAATCCAACGAAATTTATATATTAGCAATTTTTTTTAATATAGTAGCAAAATTTAGCAAAATTTTTAGAGCATAATTTGTATAAGCGAGAATAACAGACTTAGATTTTCCACTATCTAGTCATCCAACCACACATTACTCTTTGACCACACATAAATTACAGGATAAGCATAAAAATATAAAGATCCTTTAGAACCACTGATAGCTTATGGGACATTGAAGCAATGACTTAGTTGTTGTATCACTCTTACAGGGAGAGGTAGCAAGTTTGTCGCTCAGCCTCGAGGCAGCTGGCATCGAACCCATAGAACCGCTGCCAAGCAGAGCATCAGCCCACCATGCTGCCACAAGATAGAGTTACAGAGGTCCATATATTTGGGCCTTATTCACAAATTTTCTCCAATACACAAAATGCAAATGATGTTTTCATGAGAATTCTGAGTAAAGGACTAATGTACGAGTGAACAACTTCCTAATTACAATTTCAATATTTGTTATGATTCGTGAAGATTTCCAAGCATCACACTTCTATACTTTTCAAATAGCCCAGAATTAGTATTTCTAACATAAGTAAAGAATATATACTACACATTTATTTTGCAATTTCGTTGATTCATTGCAATCTAAGAAATATTCATTAAATTTCATACAAGGGAAAAAGAAAAATCTATATTCTTTTAGATGGCGCTGTTGTATCTAAATACCAGATGAAAACCAAAGAAGTAAAAATATTACAACAAATCCAAATATATTACAATCCGATTTTTACGTTTGAAATTATTGAGAATTTCTTTTTCAGACTTCAACTTCATTTTTAACTATCTTCTCATAGTTGCTCAAATATCATTCAACATGGCTGCTCAAATATTAGACAACAGGCGTAGGAAACATAACATAACTGATGGCGATATAGTTAATTTTCCATTTAAAAGCAACCAAGCAATGTCTCGATTCGTAAGTAAAAGGTCACAACTGCGATGGCTTAATTTTCCGGTCAGGTTTAAGGGCTTTGAAAATCCTAGCGTTTTTGAAGCTAAAAACAGGCATATTTTACTTGACACTAGTTTTACGTTGGAGTGTTCTCATGGCTAAAGGTCTACGTACAGGTCCTTAGCTTTCAGAAAAAGTCCCAAATATTGATTATGTACGTTCACTCCTTCTGAAGTGTCTTATTACTACGCTTGCATGAGTGTCATAGGCTAAGCTGTGTTTTCAGGCACTGGGTTTGAAGCGTGTTTTGAACGTGTTCTACAAAAATCGTTTTCAGGGTTTCAGTAATCAACCTGACAAAGCTTTAAAACGTTTTCATCTTACGGGTTCCAAGAGTGTTGGACACAGGTTCTTTAAAATTGTAATAAGCTAGAATAGCATGGTTGAACACGGGTTCTGAGATGAAATTTGCCGTGTTGAGCACGGCCCTCAAAACGATAATCTAAACAGCCCGTGTCGAACTACGTGTTAAATGTGGGTGGTCTGAAAACAAGGCTCTAGTATATACATTCCCGGATGAGGTGTTCAAAAGTTATTTGAATGAAACTGTAAAACAAACAACAAAGGCAATCCTCAAACAAGATTAAAGATTGGTCTTCATTATATTTGATTGTATCATAATTAATTATGATCTTCATTATAATCAATTAATTTCAGTCCGTAATTGGACAAGAAAAATTTCCAGGATATTTTCGTATTTGGTTAAGGTGTGTCTAAGTATATTCTAAGATGAAAAATTTAATTAGATTCATCCGAATAAATATTCGGTCAAGCGGTGACAAGTCTAGCAAAAATCACCAGTTTTTTTCAGAGCCAATTAATACAAGGATAAGGATCAAGCCCAGAGATTATCTACACAAACCTATAAAAGCCATTCTACAAGTTTAAAATTTTTTATCTCTTTAAAACAGGACATTTTGAATTAAAAATCAAGTATTTTGCAGTAGGCATCAAGCCAAGACAGACAGTCCGGGTGATTGAGAATCAAATCTGGGATAAGCCCTTTTTAGGATTGTATAAAAATGATGCTATTTCATGCTATGTTATTTCAAAAGATAGTGAAAAGGATAGCTGAAATACTGAGCCAGTTACGCGACAACTTGCCAACCTTCAAAAATAGAAAAATCAGGACTTAATTTGTAATGAAAAGGCTCCATATGAAGCTAAAGAGTTTCCACTTGAAGCAGTGGTTAAAAGAAAAAAAAAGAAACGAGAATGAAAACAACAATGAAGAACAAGTAAAAACGACATGACAACAAACAGTTTAAGACTGCGCGGCTTTCCTTTGAAGGTGTAGCTGTATTTGGGAATCGACAAAATAGTAATGTTTGATTTTTCACCGGAAGAAAACGGTGTCAAATTAAAACATAAGTTTTACTTGTTGGTTTTTACAGTTCAGCGTTACGACACTGACAAAACATGATACGGCTCTACATACGTTATAATTTTGAATATCTCCTAAAAATTGCAATTTACAGGAATGAATCAACCTAAAATAGATCCAGGGGACAAAATGTGTCTTTATTTTTACATCTTTCGAAATATTTCAGCAAATATTTACTTATACTGGCTCATAAATATCACCCGAGCACATTTCACTTATTTTCTTTCATGGCGAGACTGAATGCATAATGAGCAAGGCTTGTGCGCCAAATCATGTGAGCTAACTTTATGGAAAGGGAAATATTACACAAAAAGCGAAATTACAATTATTTCTTCTTTTTAACATTCGTTGCATGTATCTAAGCTAGCCAATTGGGA
>JAQQPU010000079.1:121735-134612 GCA_029168905.1 Artemia sp. Kazakhstan ARC1039 | reverse complement strand
ATCTTGGTAATATTTCTTCCAAACATTTTGATTGTATTGCGTAAGGTTCATTATTCTTAACATCAAAATGCCCTTAAAATTTAATAGTACATTAGTAGTATTTGAGATTTTCCAGCTGACAAAGTTCAATAGTAGTATTGGAAATTATGGTATCTGTTAAAATAGTATTGGAGGTTTTCAATTTTAATCATTCAAGGTTCAGCAACAACCTCAACCTTAAAAAAAAAAAAAAAAAAAAAGGGACCAAATCATCAGAATATCGAGAAAATGTAAATAAGCACTTTCACCGATCAAAGGCTATACTAACCTACATTGATTCTTTCCTATTTATACGAAATTCGGGAAATAAAATAACAGTGTCATAAACAAAACCCTATAAAAAGAAGTTCCTTTTCCGAGCATGAGAAACGGACACTTCATCTAACAAACTTGCACAGTGAAATAACGAACAACGGCTTACAATAATTTTATTATTACCCTAAAACACTAAAACATTTTCTATTAAAACATTGGCCAAACCCTATTTATTTACATTTGCTCTTAAATTTTGATTTTACTCAAAATTTAAGTGTATACTAACTAAGTTTAAAATTTTGCTACGATGCGCAAATGAAGGAAAGGAGACTGATTTGAACAAAAGAAACTACAATGAAATATTATCTTTTGTTGCATTTTAATAAATAAATTATACCTCCTATACTTAATTAGCCTTTTCATATAGATATATCTTTATAGGAAAACACGGTTGCCATTTTGAAGGGGCGGAGGTGAATTTTCTTGGGTATGGAAATATCTTAAGCCCAAAAGGTACATTTTAAGGAGAAGGGTCTTTGAATAACCCTTCAAAAGGAGTAAATTTGTAAGTGCTCGTAGTGTGCTTTCTATGTTAAATTTTACAATCTTCTTTTAAAAAAGCACTAAATATGGAAAAGGAAGGTTATTTGCAAATAGAGCAAACACAATGTCAAACATAAATCTAAGCAAAGTTTCCTTTCGGCTTTGGATAACGAAATCAGATTATAAAGTGAGAAAAAAAAAGCAGAAGAAGAAGAGTAATTGAAGTAATATCATTAACTACTGCAGTCAGTCCTTTAGTACAAGGGTAGTAGTTTTGTAAAGATAATTTTTCTATCAAAGGTTAAACCTACACATAAAGTCTCGAAATGGACATAAATAAAGGACTAGTAAATGGTATAGGCCTCCAGTGACTTATGATGATGCAAAATCAGATTAACTAATTAATAAAAAGGAAAAAAAAGAACCTTGTCAAACCGTAGTACATAAATACAGTAGCTCTTCCACTACCCCAGAATTTCCAAGAAAAAATTGAGTTCTCAAAAATCTCCCTGAATCTGTACTTACGAAATTTAATGTTTGAGGAGATATTAGAGAGCATAATTCTCTTCTAAGAAATTCAGAGAAACCCTAAAAATTTCAGGGTTGTATAAGACTGACTTAAAGTAACCAACTCCAGGCCATTAGTATACCGCTTTAGCAATAAATTAATCGGCAGTTAAGCGTAAAACAAAATAGGTAACATTACTCATTTACACTATATACATTAAAGAAAGAGCATCGCATCTGTGCTTAGGGCACTTTTAAGCAGTGCATTGATTAATAATAAAAAAAAAAAACGTAATGAACTGCCTCAATGCCAATTGCAAGATCCCTCATTAAAACCAGAGCACCACAACAATGGAGGGAATTATGGTTACAAGATATATACCAGGGTTGGGTATTACATCACTAAGATGGTCTTAACGGCACTCCCAAACTTTCACGGTTTGATCTACACTTCCAGAGATCACGTAGGGTGCTGAGCGATGGAAATCTGAAAAAAAAAAAAAAAAAAAAAAAATGCATAGATAGTAAGCTACGAAAAAAAGACGTCTATATGCTTATCATATTTATTTGATTAATTCGCCCAGGCCGATATATAAGACAGTGAAAAATGCGTTGATCTTATGATTTTGGGGAGAAATTTGTGCAGAAATTTTCAGGACGGAAGTAGGAAAAGGATGGAAGAACCTGTTTTGACGAAGCTTATACGAGCTCTTTTATTTCTATACAAGAATTTCATACAAAATTCTTTTTTCGTATTAAAAAAAAAAAAAAAAAACATAAACGAGGAATATAAAACACAACATGACACAAAAATGAAAATATACCAGTTTCTAACACAGACTTGTAGATACAGATTTTTATTTGACTAGCTCATTTTTAAGTGTAACGACCAATAAAATATTGTTTTTTTCAAGACTTCCGAGCTCCATAGAGTTAGGCGGCATTACACAAACAGCATCTAACATAAACCTTGAAAAGGGAACAGTTTTGGAAAGATGAAAGGTATAACAACCAAATATGGCACAACATTTAATGAAAAAAAAGAAGCAAGCCACACACCGAAGACAAAAATGAAAAATAACAATTATAAACAGAGAAATGATAGATTAGTTGCATAAACAAACTACATGAAAAAAAGAGAATATTAAACTGAGAATAAACACACTTATATTTATACATCCACCCATTGGAGATAAATATGGACCCTCATTTTTAGACCCTAACAATACCAATATACTTTATTTTATGACTAAGGAACAAACTTTACGCCCATAATTCAAAAGCCCACCTTGAGAAAATCCCTTTTGTTAACAACCTTAAAAGAATTAGATTTTCCCAGAGTCGGCTTCACTCGACAATATATTTTCAAAGGACCTGCTATGTCCTTCTTTCCTTGCAGTGTATGAATTTCTTGGTTCCATGAAACATTTTTAGTTTTTCATATAGCTTTTCACTATATAAACATTTATAAAAATCTCTCTTAATTCTGCTAGCAAAAATATACAGTCAAATTCCTGGCTATCTCTAAATACACTGATGTTATCAGCCTTGTTCGTGATTAACTGAAAATTTTTCACAATATCGTACCCTATTTACGAACATAACCCCTCTCAAAAAAATAATCCCAAGTCTCGTTTCATCACTAATATATTTCTCCATTTATTAGCTCATGAAAGTTTCATAAATTACCCTATCTGTAACTGTTCCAACTTCTCAGCCTTTTTCAATCCCTATAAATTTGAACTATCGCAAATACCTTAGGTCTAAAGGTGCCCTTTAGCATTTTAAGAAGCTTAACATGGCTTCCCAATACCATATTGCTTCTAAACCAACCATTAATGAGCTTTCCCTACTAGACAGTCCACCTTCTGCATTAATTTTGCATTATAAATAATTCTATTCCTTTTTAATCCTCTTCTTCAATACCATATCGATCGTACTTAAGAGTGAGACATTCTCAAGAAACACAGAATTCAAGTAATTAGCCTTTTGTATGAAGACAGTCTATTGATGGTAAATAAGAAGAAAATGAATCTAATTCAGATAAATTTCACTCATGTTTTTAAAATATTCTAACCTAAAAGCTGGTTTCCTTTTGAGGTTTGAAACATAAACATACTTTTTTGAACAAAAGTAACGGGAGATTAAAATATATATGAATATTATCACAAAAAAGGTCTCTACAAATACGACTGGCGAGTGGGAAAAGATCAACAGAGGGTCTTATGGTCCCAAAAGCCCATCTTCAGAAAGTATCAGATGCATTCTTTGGTTTCTCCCACTTTGATATTAAATGCTTAATAAAGCTGAGTTCCTATTTTCGCATGCTTTCATAGAAAATCAATTATGGCTGTAAGATTATGTAAGGAAGATAAGATTCTTATAATGTGCTATTTATAATGACTACAAATCATAATGTAAATAAACAAAAAAAACTTGTCTCACGCGTCTATGAATTAATATAGAAAACCTTTCAAATACGGTTTCGACAACGAGTTACGATTTTTATCTGAGTTCGCGTAAGCTCTGAAATTTTGTGCTTTTTCCACCAAATTTTCCCGTTTTTTGGTTAAAGACTCTTCCTTGCAAAAGTCTAATTTATGTTTCTGATTCTCTAAAACATAATTTTCATTGTTTCAATATTCTAAGAATTGTAAGAAAATTAAACCGAATATGACTCAAGTTACCAAGATTGCTGAAGTTCATTTATTAAATCAACATCCAACATATCCTCAGTCGTGTATCAAAACGTCATATCCCCATAATTGTAAATTTTCAGAAGAGAAAAAAAAACTGAAAATTTTAATCTACATGCAATTCTATCATATAAAAAATTTTCCTTGGCATTTCTTCGAAAACAAATACTTCTGGGACAAATCGTTAAGTTAGCGTCTGTATGCTACGATACCCAAGATGGTCGAATTGCTCTTTTTCTGGACTAAAGTACTCTAGTCTTGTTAGAGAAAACTTTTATGCTTACAAACAAACAATAACCTTTTATATTTTCTAATAGAGTCAACCATATGAGATAACAACCCATACAACTGAGTCATCTGATTAACAAGACCAGCAACTTATCATCGATGGAGTCTCATATTCATAAGAATAATAATATATATAAGAAAAACGGGAGGCATCAAGTATTGTAACATGGATAAATATGCTGTAAATTGTCAAAACCTCTGGGATAATACTTTAAAACATTTTCCCAAAAAAGAATAAAAAATAGCAGAAGAAAGAAAGAAAAGTAGGCAAACCCATTAAAAATCCTTAGAAGAGTTTAATGATTTAAAGTTAAATTTGATCGAATCTCTGCAACTACGTCAGAAAAAAATCTTTTATCCGAGGTTCAAAATAATAGAATCAGTTTGTTTCATACCGATAGACGTGCAGAAATGTTGATGAGCCTCAAGTGTTTTTAAACATCGTCTAGACTTCAAATCCCATACACGAATGGTCTTATCATCACTAGCGCTAAGAAGGTATTTTCCACCATGATGAAATTGAAGGGACCGAACCCAGTTATCGTGCCCCACTAGCGTGAAAAGACACAGACCAGTCGATGCGTCCCATATCTAGAATATAAATTTCATATTAGCAATGCAGGTGAACTTTCATCTAGAAGTCTAAATTCTAGAAAGATAAAAGCGCCAGAATTATTTTAATAATGTACAAATGATTACTTACAAACATGAAAATGGGTGTAGATGGATAAATTTAAGAAAACAGCTCCGACTCCTGGAATTTTATATTTTTGAATCCAAATTCGACCTCTTTAGCAGCTAAAGGTACGACTGCGAGTCCATTCATTTTTTAAGGTATGGATCCGACTTCTACTACTACTACTAACAACTCACCGCAGCACCAAGCCGCCTAAGGCCAACACAGCTACACACGGTCCTCCTTCATCCCAATCTATTCAAAGCCTCCCTTTTTACGCCCGCCCAAGAAGTTCCCATTTCCTTTAAATCTTTCTTTATGAAATCCTCCCACCCCAGACGAGGACGACCTGCTTTCCGTTTCGCCCTAGGCGGTTGGCCAAAAAGAACAATCTTCGACAATCTGTCATCCTTGATCCGCACAACGTGCCCTAGCCATCTCAACCTTTCTTTCATTATAGCCCTAGAGAGCGGTATTGAACCACATTTTTGGTATAGCCTATTGTTTGAAATACGGTCAGTCAGCCGTGTACCCAGAACAATCCTTAAGCAATTTCTCTGGAAAACATCTAGTAAATCTTCATCCGCTTTTCGGAGCGCCCATGCTTCAGAGCCATATTTGACCACTGTCATCACTGTAGCTTCTAATATTCTAATCTTGATTTACAGACTTATCTTCCTATTTTTCCAAACTTTTTTCAACTGTGAAAAAACACCCTGAGCCTTGGCTATTCTACTTTTGACATCTTCACAGCTCCAACCATCTTTACTAATAATGCTACCAAGGTAAGTGAAGGTGTCCACCTGATCAATCTTTTCATTACCCAACTTCGCCTTTTCGTCTTCACTTATTCCAAGCCATAGTGACTTGGTCTTTTTAACATTAATTTTCAAACCTATTCTAGCACCCCGAACTCGCAAAACCTCTAAAACTTCATTCATTTTGCTCACACTTTCATCTAGGATGCTTAAATCATCATCATAATCTAAGTCCAGGAGACCTTTTCCTCCCCATTTGATTCCGTGGTTTCCCATTGCCTTTCCTGTGCTCCTTAAGACAAAGTCCATCAAAATAATCCATATAAAGGGGGATAGAGCACAATCCTGCTTAACTCCTGATTCAATACAAAACCAGCTGCTTACCTCATTTCCTACCTTAACCGCAGCAGTGTTATTCTCGTACATAGCATTAATCACTTTAATGTATTTGTCTGGTATACCATACAAGGGTAAAACCTTTAATAAAGTAATTCTATCAACAGAATCGGACGCTTGCTCATAATCTATAAAACTGAGGACCAAAGGTGTTTGAAAACTCAGGCACTTCTCAATTATTAACCTAAGAGTGAAAATTAGGTCGACACATCCTCTACCTTTTCTAAAACCGCATTGTTCTTCTATTAAAACTTTGTCTACGGCATCTCTCAGTCTAAAAAGTATCATATTACTAAGTAATTTACTACCTACAGAGACCAGACTAATCCCTCGATAATTACCACGCTCACTTTAATCACCTTTCTTATAAAGTGGCTTAAATAAAGCTTTCCTAAAATCGTTAGTTACTTCCCCTTTTTCAAAAATCATATTCATAATCTTCAGTAACTTATTTCTAACCTCAGAGCTCATTTATTTAAGAAACTCATTTACCACCCTATCAGCACCTGGAGCCTTATTATTTTTTAGTCCTTTTAGTACTGTCGCTAATTCCTCCTCACAAAACAAATCTTCCTTCACATCCAAGGTATCACAAACTTTTTCATTTTTCTCTATATCTCTTCCTTCAACTCTATCTTGGTTAAGTAAATTCTTAAAATGTTCTTAAAATGATCCGACTTCGAATCATAAAACCCCAGCCAAATTGGAACTCATGCTTTTCAATAATAGTTTGTAATTCTTTATATTTCAGTCCTATCCAAGCCTTTATAACCAATTACAACATAATTATGATTTGCACGCCTCAGAAACTTTAAACGATGGACACAGAGAGGAAGTTGACGATCCCATCACTGGTGCAGATGTTTTTTTTTATTCCTTCTTTCAACCAATTTAGTGCTTTACTTCTAGCTAAAAATGCACAAAAGACAACAGTTACTTCACGACTTTCTTTGTTTCTTTTAGGAAATTAGGACGAAATTAGGACAAGGGTGACTTTTGCTTGTTGAATCTACTCCGAATCATCTGAAAAGTTGGGGATAGGGAGGGGATGAGGCGAAGCTTGAGAGACCCACCTTTGCAATGCAAAAAATTGGGTAGGAGGGGGGGGTAGAGGTCACTGAGGGTACCATTAGTTCGGAGATTAAAAATCCCTCTGCGATTCCGCTTTAGAGAAGGTGGAAAACCCAGCCTTTTGCTCAAATGTCGGCAGTAAGAGGGGTGTTCGAGGAGCCATGGACTCAACTTATGACTGCAACAATACAAATGTAAAACCCTTACGACATTCCTCTTCAAACAATGTGCAACACGTACCCTTATGCTGGAAAGCTTGCAATGGGGATGGTAGAGGACTGTCATAATGGGTAACTTTTCTTCTCCAATCATACCAATTGAAAATCTTTGCAAGACTTCGTGTCGAAAAGGTGCGACATGCCTGACTTTTTTTTCAAAAAAGTGAGAAGGACAGAAAAAAGAGGGCGCTGGAAGGGTAACGAACCCCCTTTATAATTCCGATAATGTAGATGTAACATCTACGCGGGATTCCACTTCAAACCAGCTGCCCCATGTTTATGTTTATGCTAGAAAGTTCGCAGATGAAGGAACCGGGGCTATTGTCGGGTTCTCAGGCTACCTTTGCGTCTTCAGTGATACATATGGAAAATCTTGCACTATCCTGTTTTAAACGAGGTGACCAATACCTAATTTTTTTGTAAAAACACTGGTGGTTGGCTGTTACACTTGATGGAGTTTTACACTTTTCACATTCATCTCGTTCTGACGCCGATTCAAGAACAAGTTTGTTTTTGTACCAAATCAAACCTGAACGAATCCGAAGTGAAAATACTTAGATTGCTCTCAGCCCTGTTTGTTAAGATATATAGCAGTTAATTTGTTAGATAAAGCTATAGGATTTGCTATTTTCCTCGGCAGAATAGTTTACCAACCAATACTTAAATGAAATGCATATTTTCCCTACAAGATTGAACTACAGACACACACGGTAGCCTTACTTAACGAATTTTACCAAAGACTACGGTCATTGTTAAGATCTAGAGAAAGAAAGGAAGAGAATGTTGACGAGTCCTTCTTACCGTCTATTTCTAAAGAAGGAATTACCTTAAAATGCTCAGCTAAGAGTTAGAACTTATCTTACAAATAAGGAAAATACGTTTATGTTAAATGACCTAAACAAAACGTGAAAGGACTTGAACAGAGAATAAACAAGATTGAGGGAACGGGTATCAGAAGTCAAAAATTGAAGTAGAGCGAATTAAGCATAAAGAAACTAATCTTAAAGTTGAAAGTAAAGACTTAAAGAGTCATCTTTCCTCGCTAGTTGATAAGAACTTAGTTTTGAGTTTCCAGATATCTAGCCTAAAATTAACTATGATGAAACTGGAAAGTGAACAGACAGAAAAACATTCTATTGTGGAACGTGAAGCCAAGCAACGACGAAAATACTCAAAAATATTTTTATGATACAATTTTAGATGGCTTTTAGTAAATACATAATAGTGGATATAAAACCTGAACAAAATTAATATAGGTATCTCAGGATGCAATAGGCCCGAAAATTGTAGTTTAAAAAAAATCTTCGTGAGAAACCGATCTTGGGAAATTAGAATATTTACATAGTGAACGATTCTCTGCTAAACGTCCAGAACGTGTAGAAACTTTTTATCCGAACCAGAATAAGATATACGAAAAAATTTGATTTTTGCAAAACAGAATCAGTGACACAACTTATTGGCATCCGTCAGCACAGAGATAGACCGATTGAAAAATTTGCAGTTGATGAATTATTACCCGAACTTAAAAATCTAGCCGTCTAGTCCAGTCACATGATCAGCATAGGCAAGGAAATGCTAATAGAAATCCCATGCAATTCTGAAACTTATTGACTATTAGTGAAATTTGACTCATTATATCCTTTGTTCTTTCTTATGCATTCATTTAAAATGTATTGCTTAATTCAGATTATTCTTACATTATATAGCCTAAATCTACATGTGGTTACATTTGAAGTATTGTTTAAATACCATGTCTAGATATGATGCATAAAATAAACCAGCATCGAAAGACGGTAATTAGCATCAGATGATTGTACAAAAGTCATCACTTGAACTAAAAAGTGCTATTTTAGTCCATATCAGTTTTTTTTCTCCTTATTTTTGGTGTCAAGAACTTTCGCAGGTTAAAAAAAAATGTTGTTTTTTGAATGTATGTAAAAAAATGTATTTTTCTATGATGTATACAAATACGGTTCAAAAAGAGAAGGTGTGGTACCAAAGCTTCTTAATTGAACTTGGAAAAAAATCACACTGAGAATAACTAAACTAAGTTCCATGATAAAATGAATCGTGTTTTGCGTAAAGGCTTGGATGTGGACATGGCTCAATTGATAAATTTTTCTAATGAGCCTTTGAAGTATGGTTTCGGCTATGATTTATCCATGGATTCCAGTCCGAATCAACGAAAACCACCATTTTACCCATTTAAAGTGTCACGGTTTAAACAGTGCATATGATTCTTTTTCAGAGGCTTGACAGAAACTTTGCTATTGATATTGAAGCACATTTAGATATTCCGCCATATATTTTTTTTTATTTAGAAAAAATAGTTGTGGCTCATGGTGGATTTATTGCTTATGTGAGGTCAAGTCTTGACACCAAGGTAAGGCAGGATCTATGCGTTTATGTAAGGCTGTTGTTTGTGACTTTTGTGTTGGAAATTAAAGCCTAGGCACGTAGATGTTATATCGTGATAAGCCTCCGTCTGCAACAAAGAACAGAACTCTAGACTTGTTGGAAATTCAGCTGGGACAAAATTTGTATGACATCTTAATTATATGTTTTTATAGGTATTAATTAAAAAAAAACTTTTCCGACAAAATAAATTTTTCAAAGAAAAGTAAAGAGCTCCATTAAACAAAAAATGAGCAAAAATAAAATAAAATAATCCACCAAGCGTGAAACTACAAAAAAACAGCCTCGATAAATAAATGAAACCCAAAACGAACAGAAATTATAATAAATAACCGAGTCAAACTCATAACGAGCAGAAATTAACATAATTTGGGCTCAAAACCCCTATGCTTTCACGAGGCCAGAACGTAATTTGCACTTATCTGAAAAAAATATAAATGTTTTTACTTTTATAACTTTAACAAGTCAAATAATATTAACATTTTGACTACTAAATATCAGCATATGTATATTAAACTGACAATGCACAATCATTTGTATTTTCTTCAGTAAAGTGCAAATTATGTTCTGCTCTTGGGAAGGCATAGGGGTTTTGAGCCCAAATTATGTTAATTTCTGTTCGTTTTGAATTTGACTCGGTTATTTATTGTAATTTCTGTTTGTTTTGGGTTTCTTTTATTTATCGATGCTGATTTGTGGTAGTTTCACGCTTGGTAGATTATTTGATTTTATTTTTGCTCTTTTTTTGTTTAATGGAGTTCTTTACTTTTCTTTGAAAAACTTTTCTTGTGGAATAAGATTTTAAATTAATTTCTGTTCGTTTTATATTGACATAGTCTTTTCAGGGAAAAAGAAAATAATACTTTAAATCTTTTCGTTTTTTTTTTAATTTATAGTTTGGCCTGCTATTTGTATGTTGGAGAAAAATTTTCAGCAATTTTTAGCAACATACATCCTTTTAAAAATCTGGGCACAAATAGTAGTGTTTAATTTAGTTTCATACCTCCTCTAGTTGACCTGAAATGAAAAACTTGATACCATTCGCAAAAAAATCTGTTATTTTCTTTGATAGCTTGAATACACTTACGCTATTTTGATTTGGTTAAATTTTAAGAGCAGAAGTAGCACCGAAAGTTTGAACATAATGCCCTCAGTCGTTCTTGGGATACTGCTGAGATGCCTTATTGGGAATTAGCATTAACACAGTGCATTTTGATTTAATCATAAAGACATTGTTTTTAAACATGAAGACAAATGGGATGGTGGGCATGGGAGGTGGATTAGTTCCCTCCAATAACTTCCGACTATTAAAAAGGGCATCAGCCCTTTCTATTTTCAATCGAATGAGCCCTTTTCGAAGTTCCTACGACAACTCCTTCAATACAAAGTGCCCTGGTCTAAACAGCAACAACAACAACAAAAATAATACATTATACCCACATCGATCTTTACTATAATTAAATAAAAAAACAAGTTTTTTAAACTGAAAGTAAGGAGCGACAATAAAACTTAAAACGAACAGAAATTATTCCGTATATGAAACGGGCTGTCCCCTCCTCAACGCTTCGCTTTTTACGCTAAAGATTTTTATTGTTTTAAAAAATAAAGTTATGAGACAAAGTCAAACTTTAGCGTAAAGAGCGAGGCGTTGAGGAGGGGACAGCCCCTTTTATATACGGAATAATTTCTGTTCGTTTTAAGTTTTGAATGTCGCTCCTTACTTTCAGTTTAAAAAACTTGTTTTTTTTAATTTAATTTCTGATCGTTTTTTAGTTAATGCAACTTTTATTTTGGCTCACCGTCATTGAATAAGTAAACAAAATTTGCATAAAAATTTTACTTTTCTTTTGCTAAATGGATGTCTCTAAATTTGGTTATGACGTAATTTACAAATTAACTTACGTAACTAACTTCTATATTCGTATATTTTTCTTCTAGCAAAAATACAAAGTTGCAAATTTTTGCAGATATGAGCTTGAAACCTATGTAATAGGGTTTTCTGATACGCTGAATCTGACGGTGTGATTTTCATTAAAATTCTTTCACTTGTAGGGGATGTTTCCCCCCTCTTTAAAAAAATTGGGTAAATTTTCTCAGACTCGTAGCCTTTGATGAGTAATAATAAACTTAATAAAATTTATATATTTAGAATCAGTATTATAAACCCATTCTTTTGATACATTTATTGACATCAAAATTCCGTTTTTAAAAGTTTCGATCACTATTGAGCCGTATCGCTTGTTTTTTTATTGTTTTTTTTTATTACGTATATGTTATTACGTATATGAGGGGGTTCTCCCCTTAGTCAATACCTCGCTCTTTACGTTAAAAGTTAAAAACAAATTTAATTCACAAACCCCTGAATCACAAAGGCCGTTTAGTTAGAATAGATAGCTCTTTTGAAAGCACTAAAAAAACTGTAGCGTAAAGAGCGAGGTATTGACTTGAGGGAGAACCCCCTCATATACGTTATAATTTCTGTTCGTTTTAAGTTCTAATGTTGCTTCTTATTTTCAGTTGAAAAAAACTTGTTTTTTTAAATTTAATTTCTGATCGTTTTTAAAATAATGCTTAGAAATCCGGCACCCCCTTTATAGAAATGTCCCCTATGCCAAAGAAAATACCTCCACGTAAAGATTCTCCCGAGTAACCCCCTCCTCCAGCCCCATCCTCAAGAAAAAAATCATTCCTGAAAATGTCTGTATACTTCCCAATAACCAATAAATAATGTTAACTTGGGCGAAGCTCCATAACTTTTAGCCCTCCCCCCGGGGACTTCGGGGGATTAAGTCATCCTAAAAGACATATTTATTATATTTTCGACCATGCTGAACAAAATGGCTATCTCAAAATTTTGATCGGATGACTTTGGGAAAAAAATGAGCGTGGGAGGGGGCCTAGTTGCCCTCCATTTTTTTTGGTCACTTAAAAAGGGCACTAGAACTTTTAATTTCCGTTCCAATGAGCCCTCCCACGATATTCTAGGACCACTGGGTCGATACGATCACCCCTGGG
>JAQQPU010000079.1:104459-121335 GCA_029168905.1 Artemia sp. Kazakhstan ARC1039 | reverse complement strand
TTTACAAATTAACTTACGTAACTAACTTCTATATTCGTATATTTTTCTTCTGGCAAAAAATACAAAGTTGCAGATTTTTGCAGATATGAGCTTGAAACCTATGTAATAGGGTTTTCTGATACGCTGAATCTGACGGTGTGATTTTCATTAAAATTCTTTCACTTGTAGGGGATGTTTCCCCCCTCTTTAAAAAAATTGGGTAAATTTTCTCAGACTCGTAGCCTTTGATGAGTAATAATAAACTTAATAAAATTTATATATTTAGAATCAGTATTATAAACCCATTCTTTTGATACATTTATTGACATCAAAATTCCGTTTTTAAAAGTTTCGATCACTATTGAGCCGTATCGCTTGTTTTTTTATTGTTTTTTTTTATTACGTATATGTTATTACGTATATGAGGGGGTTCTCCCCTTAGTCAATACCTCGCTCTTTACGTTAAAAGTTAAAAACAAATTTAATTCACAAACCCCTGAATCACAAAGGCCGTTTAGTTAGAATAGATAGCTCTTTTGAAAGCACTAAAAAAACTGTAGCGTAAAGAGCGAGGTATTGACTTGAGGGAGAACCCCCTCATATACGTTATAATTTCTGTTCGTTTTAAGTTCTAATGTTGCTTCTTATTTTCAGTTGAAAAAAACTTGTTTTTTTAAATTTAATTTCTGATCGTTTTTAAAATAATGCTTAGAAATCCGGCACCCCCTTTATAGAAATGTCCCCTATGCCAAAGAAAATACCTCCACGTAAAGATTCTCCCGAGTAACCCCCTCCTCCAGCCCCATCCTCAAGAAAAAAATCATTCCTGAAAATGTCTGTATACTTCCCAATAACCAATAAATAATGCTGGTTAGTCCGGCGCCCCCTTCATGGCAATTTCCCTTCCCCCATGAAAACTTCCTTCATGGACAGAGCCTCCAACATAACCCCCGACCCACCGCCCCCCCCCTCACTACCAGAAAAAAACCCTCCTGAAAACGTCTGTATACTTCCCAATAACCAATACTATATGTTAACATTGGGTAAAGTTCATAACTTTTAGCCCTCCCCCCGGGGACTTCGGGGGATTAAGTCATCCTAAAAGACATATTTATTATATTTTCGACCATGCTGAACAAAATGGCTATCTCAAAATTTTGATCGGATGACTTTGGGAAAAAAATGAGCGTGGGAGGGGGCCTAGTTGCCCTCCATTTTTTTTGGTCACTTAAAAAGGGCACTAGAACTTTTAATTTCCGTTCCAATGAGCCCTCCCACGATATTCTAGGACCACTGGGTCGATACGATCACCCCTGGGGAAAAAAAAACAAACAAAAAAACAAATAAACACGCATCCGTGATCTTTCTTCTGGCAAAAAATGCAAAATTCCACATTTTTGTAGATAGGAGCTTGAAACCTCTATAGTAGGGTTCTCTCATACGCTGAATATGATGGTGCGATTTTCATTAAGGTTCTATAACTTGTATGGGGTCTTTCCCCCTATTTTTGAAAATCAGCCAAATTTTCTCAGGCGCTTAACTTTTGATGGGTAGCACTAAACTCGATGAAAATTATATATTTGAAATCAGCATTAAAATCTGATTCTTTTGATGTGTCTATTGGTATCAAAAACCCGTTTTCTAGAGTTTCGGTTACCATTGAGCCGGGTCGCTCCTTACTTACAGTTCGTTACCACGAACTGTTTGAAAATATAAAGCCTTCCAATCACTTTCGACTATTAAAAACGGCACCAGGCCTTTCGATTTCCAATCAAATGAGCCATTTTTGAGTTTCTCCGACAAAGCTTTTCATAAACACCTTATATGCCCCCGGCCTTAAATTACAGCCCTTACCCTAAGGGCTGTGAGGGTGGTTGTCATCCTCTAAGACCTAATTTCCAGAACTTTCAACTACATTAAACAAAACAGCTATCTCAAAATTTTGATTGGATGGGTCTGCTAAAATGGTGGGCGTGAGAGGGGCGTTAGTCGCTCTCCAATCACTTTCAAATATTAAAAAAGGCACTAGCCCTTTCAATTTCCAATCAAATGGGCCCTTTTGTAGTTTCTAAGACAGCACTTTCAATAAAAACCTTATTTGCCCCCAGGGCATAACTTAAAACCCACGCCCTGAGGGCTGGGGGGGGGGGTGTTGTCACCCTCAAAAACCTAATTTCCAGAACTTTCGGCAACGTTGAAAAAATGGTTATCTGAAAATTTTGATTGGATGTGTTTGGGGGAAGGGTAGGAGTGAGAGGGGATTTAGTTACCCTCTAATCACTTTCAACTATTAAAAAGGGATCTAGCCCTCTCAATTTCCAATTGAATGAGCCTTTTGAAGTTTTTACGATAACTATATCTATAAAAACCTTATATGCCCCACCAGGGCATAACTTACAACCTTTGCCCTGGGGGCTCTGGGGGGTTTGTCATCCTTAAATACATAATTTTTAGAACTTTCAACTACGCTGAACAAAATGACTATCTCTAAACTTTGATTGAATGTGTTTGGGGAAATGGTGGGCGTGAGAGGTGGGTTAATTAATCTCCTCCGCTCACTTTCGACTATTAAAAAGGGATATTTCCATTTCCAATCAAATGAGCCCATTTTGAAATTTCTACAACAACTTTCTATATAAAGCTTAAATGCCCCCAGGGCATAACTTACAACCCTTGCACTGAGGGCTGTGATGGGGTTATCATCCTAAAAGACCTAATTTACAGAACTTTCGACTACGTTGAACATAATGGATATCTCAAAATTTTGATTGGATGTGTTTGGGGAAATGGTGGGCGTGAGAGGGGGGTTAGTTGCCCTTCAATCACTTTCGACTATTTAAAGGGCACAAGCCCTTTCAATTTCTAATCGAATGAGCCCTTTTTCAAGTTTCTACGACAAAGATTTCAATAAAAACTTATATGCCCCCAGGGAATAACTTATAACCCTTGCCCTGAAGACTGTGGGGGGAATGTTTTAATCAAAAGTATAGCTTCCTAAACTTTAATCTGCGTGGAACAAAATGGCTATCTCAAAATTGTGATTGGATGTTTTTGGGGAGACGGTGGGCGTGAAAGCGGTGTTAGTTGCCTTCATATCACTTTCAACTATTAAAAAGAGCACTAGCCATTTCCAATTTTTATCGACTGAGTCATTTTTGAAGTTTCTACGACAACACGTTCTATAAAAACCTTATATGCCCCAAGGGCATAATTTACAACCCTTGCCCTGAGGGCTGTGGGGGGGGGTGTCATCCTCAAAGACCTAACTTCCAGAACGTAAAATTGCGTTGAACAACATGGCTATCTTAAAATTTTGATTGGATGTGTTTGGGGAAAAGGTGGGCGTGAGAGGGGGGTTAGTTGCCCTCCAATCACTTTCGACTACGAAAAAGGGCACTAGCCCTTTGAATTTCCAATCGAATGAGCCTTCTTTGAAGTTTCTACGACAACGCTTTCTATAAAAACCTTATATGCCCCCAGGGCATAACTTACAACCCTTGCCCTGAGAGCTGTGGGGGAGTGTCCTCCTCAAAAACATAATTTCTGTCTGGAAATCAACTACGCTGAACAAAATTACTATCTAATAATTTTGATTGGATGTATTTGGGGAAAAGGTGGACGTGAGAGAGGGGTTAGTTGCCCTCAATCACTTTCGTCTATTAAAAAGGGCACTAGACCCTTGAGTTTCCAATCGAATGAGCCCTTTTTCAAGTTTCTACGACAAAGATTTCAATAAAAACTTATATGCCCCCAGGGCATAACTTATAACCCTTGCCCTTAAGACTGTGGGGGGAGTGCCCTGCTCCAAGATATAATTTCCTGAACTTCAAACTGCGCGGAACAAAATGGCTATCTTAAAATTCTGATTCCATGTTTTTGGGAAAAAGGTGGGCGTGAGAGGGGGGTTAGTTGCCCTCCAATCACTTTCGACTATTAAAAAGGGCACTAGCCCTTTGTATTTCCAATCGAATGAGGTTATTTTGAAGTTTCTACGACAACACTTTTTATAAAAACCTTATACAACCTCAGGGCATAACTTACAACCCTTGTCCTGAGGGCTGTGGGGAGTGTCCTCGTCAAAAACATAATTTCTATCTGGAAATACACTACGCTGAACAAAATGGCTATCTCAGAATTTTTATTGGATGTGTTTCGGGAAATGGTGGGCGTGGAAGAATGTTAGTTGCCTTCCATTCCCTTTCGACTATAAAGGGCACACTCCACTCCAATTTCCGATTGAATGAGCCCTTTTCGAAGTTTCTACGACAACTTCTTCGATACGAAGTGCCCTGGTCTAAAGGAAAAATAATAATACATTGTGCCAACATCGTGCTTTAATCCCCCCAGGGCATAACTTAAAACCCTTGCCCCGAAGGTTGTTGGGGAGTGTCCTCCTCAAAAACATATTTTCTATCTGGAAATCAACTACGCAGAACCAAATGGTTATCTCAAAGTTTTGATTGGATGTGTTTGGGGAATGATGGGCGTTGGGGAGGGGGGGGGGCTAGTTGCCCTCCAATCAATTTCGACTATTAAAAAGGGCACTAGCCCTTTGAATTTCCAATCGAATAAGCCTTTTTGAAGTTTCTACGACAAAGCCTTCTATAAAAACCTTAAATGCCAACAGGGCATAACTTACAACCCTTGCCCTGAAGGCTGTGAGGGACTGTCCTCCTCAAAAACATAATTTCTATCTGGAAATCAACTACGCTGAACAAAACGGCTATCTCAAATTTTGATTGGATGTATTTTGGGAAATAGTGGGCGTGGAAGGTGTGTTAGTTGCCTTCCAATCGCTTTCGACTATTAAAAAGGGCACAAGCCACTCCAATTTCCAATTGAATGAGCCCTTTTCGAAGCTTCTACGACAAATTCTTCGATACGAAGAGCCCTGCTCTAAAGGAAAAAATAATAAATATTACATTGTGCCAACATATGCCCTCAGGGCATAACTTAAAACCCTTGCCCCGAGGGTTGTGGGGGAGTGTCCTCCTCGAAAACATATTTTCTATCTGGAAATTCACTACGCTGAACAAAATGGCTATCTCAAAATTTTGATTGGATGTGTTTGGGGAAATGATTAGCGTGGGGAGGGGGATAGTTGCCCTCCAATCACTTTCGACTATTAAGAAGGGCACTAGCCACTCCAATTTTTAATCGAATGAGCCTTTTTCGAAGTTTTTACGACAACTCCTTCGATACGAAGTGCCCGGGTATGGAAACAAAAAAAAAAAAAAAAAAAACAACAATACATTGTGCCAACATCGTTCTTTACTTAGGCAGCACGATCGCGCTGCCTATGATTTGCCATAGTTCTTGTGATTTGATGCACAGTTTTCGCATGTTTCTCCCAGTAAAAATATGCACTAGAGTTAGATAGAATAAAGCCACTTAAACTGATAATATACGTGTAAATTCAAAGTTTAGCAAGCCAAGGGTAACTATTAGCCAAGTGTCAGCTAATCTTTCGTAGACTACTAAGAAACCACCGCATGAGATGCTACGACTTCTGATGCTCCTTATTTACCTTCCTAACAGTTTGCTTTTGGCAATCTCTCAAGCAGTTTAAGGTGGATACATTTTGTTTGCTTTAGACTAACTCGTCCTACATCTGTTAACATCGCTATGAAGTTTTATGAAATGAATGTTATTATATATTCGGAGTCTCCTATAAAAACTCAAGCATAGTGCTTCTTGTTACTTTTTGTTGTCAAGTACCTCTTTACTTTATTATAAACAAAACTCCTTAACTCGAAACCTTAGCTTGTTTCTGCACCGAATCAGAGCGTAGGTCGTTTCAAGACTGAGTCATTAACATATTCTTGTTGTTCCAATATGCACTTCAACAATGAAGCCGTCTGCTTCTTAAATTCTTAAAATACTGTATCTCAAGAAAGGATTCACTGATGCCATAGAACTTGATCGGCTCACCAAAAATTACTGGTCAGCATAAAAAATTTCTCTGTTTTCATTCAAATGTTTATTTTCTTGCCCCGGAGCAACTTTCTAATACCATTATTAGGACAGCAGCAAAGAATGAGCTCTAGTTTTGTAACCAGCTAGAAAGCTATTCCTCTCCCGACTCCTAGACTTGGAAAGAAAATACCAAAATCACCGTTAGAAATGACCAGTAACAAATAGACGGTAACAGTACTTTTGGAGCGACAGGAAAAAATGCTCTTTCTTGGATATTTGAACCAGTAGGTTGGAGGGGGGACATGGAGAGACAAAGGAAGGACTTTGTACCCAAAACCATACATAGCTTAACAATAATTACATTTTTCCATTTCAGATCCTATCTGCCTACCTTTCTGCTAAATAATACTAATCAGAGGCAACGCTACAGGGTTGCCTATAGTAAAGGCCATACGGCTCCAATTTTTTATTATTATTTTTTTTCCCACAGGCACTTCATATGGAAGGCGTCGTCGTATAAACTTCGGAAAAGGCTTATTCGATTGCAAAATCGAGAGTTCTAGTGCCATTTTTAAGGGTCAAAAGTGATTGGAAGGCAACTAACACCCCTTCCACGCCCATAATTTCCCCAAACTCATCCAATCAAAATTTTGAGATAGCCATTTCGTTCTACGTAGTTGATTTCAAGATGGAAATTATGTTTTTGAGGAGGACACTCCCCCTAAAACCTTCAGGCCACGGGTTGTAAGCTATGCCCTGGGGGCATATAAGTTTTTTTTATAGAAATCTTTGTCGTAGAAACTTCAAAAAGGATTTATTCAATTGGAAATTCAAAGAGCGAGTTCCCTTTTTAATAGTCGAAAGTGATTGGAAGGCAACTAACCCCCTCTCACGCCCACCTTTTCCCCGAACACATCCAATCAAAATTTTGAGACAGGCATTTTGTACAAAGTAGTTGAAAATTCTGGAAATTAGGTCTTTGAAGGTTTTTACAACCCTTGCCTCAGGGCAAGGGTTGTAAGCTATGCCCCAGGGCATATAAGGTTTTTTTTTTATAGAAAGCGTTGTCGTAGAAACTTCAAAAAGGGCTCATTCAATTGGAAATTTAAATGGCTAGTGCCCTTTTTAATAGTCAAAAGTGATTGGAAGGCAACAAACACCCCTTCACGCCCACCATTTCCCCAAACACATCCGATCAAAATTTTGAGATAGCCATTTTGTTCAAAGTAGTTGAAAGTTCTGGAAATTATATCTTTGAGCAGGACACTCCCCCCACAGTCTTCAGGGCAAGGGTTATAAGTTATGCCCTGGGGGCATATAAGGTTCTTATGGAAGGAATGCTCGTATAAACTTCAGAGAGGGCTCATTTGATTGGAAATTGAAAGTTCTAATTCACTTTTTAAACGTCAAAAGACATCGGAGGGTAACCAGCCCCCCACCCTTTTTTCCCAAATGCATCCGATAAAAATTTTGTTAAAAATAGTTCAAAGATCATATAACAAAACTCCGGTGTTGAAACAACACCCAGGGCCCGGGGGGCAGGCGTTGTAATTTATGCCCTGGGGGCATATATGGTTCTTATGGAAGGGATGCTCGTATAATGAGCCTCTTCAAAAAGGCTCATTTGATTGGAAATCGAAAGTTCCACTTCACTGTTTAAGAGTCAAAAGAGATTGGAAGGCACCTAGCCCCCCCTCTACGCCTTTTTGCTCAAACCCATCAGATAAGAACTTTGAAATAGCCATTTTTTTAAAAATAGTTCAAAGACCATATAACTAAAATCCCGGGGCAGACACAGCCCCCCAGCGCCCGAGGGCAGGCGTTGTAAGTTATACCCTGGGGGAATATATGGTTCTTATGGAAGGTATGCTAGTAAGAACTTCATAGAGGGCTCATTTGATTGGAAATTGAAAGTTCTAGTTCAGTTTTCGAGAGTCAAAAGGATTGGGGGGCAACTAGCCCCACCCACGCCCCTTTTCCCCCAAATGCATCCGGTAAAAATTTTGAGATAGCCATTAAATTAAAAATTGTTCAAAAGTTCGATAACAAAAACTCAGTTGTTGATACAACCTCCCAGGGCCCGGGGGCAGGTGTTGTAAGTTATGCCCTGGGGCATATATGGTTCTTATGAAAGGGATGCTCGTATAAACTTCAGAGGGCTCATTTGATTGGAAATTGAAAGTTCGAGCTCACTTTTTAATAGTCAAAAGAGATCCAAGGGCAACTAGCCCCACGTATTCTTTTTCCAAATCCATCTGATGAAAATTTTGAGATAGCTATTTTGTTAAAAATAGTTCAAAGGTCGGATAAGAAAAACTCCGGTGTCAATACAACCACCCAGGGCCCGAGGGAAGGCGTTCTAAGTTATGCTTTAAAGACATGTAGTGTTCTTATGGAAGAGATGCTCGTGTAAACTTCATAGAGAGCTCATTTGATTGGAAGATGAAAGTTCTAGTTCACTTTTTAAAACTCAAGAAATTTAAGGACAACTAGCCCCCCCCACGCCTTTTCCCCCAAACCCATCAGCTAAATTTTGTGACAGCCAGTTTTTTAAAAATTGTTCAACATTAGATAACAAAAACTCCGGCGTCAACACAGCCCCTCCTCCCAGGGTCCGGGGGTAGGCGTTTTAAGTGTTGTCCTGGGGGCGTATATGTTTCTTATGAAAGGCATGCTCGTATAATATTCAGAGAGGACTCATTTGATTGGAAATTGAAAGTTCTAGGTCACTTTTTAAGAGTCAAAAGATATCTGAGGGCAAGTAGCCCCCCCCACACCATTTTCCCCCCAAACCCATCCGATACAAATTTTGATAGCCATTTTTTTAAAATATTTCAAAGGTCAGATTATCCAATAACTCCGGTGTTGACACAACCCTGCAGGGCCCGGAGGGCAGGCATTGTAAGCTATGTCCTGGGGTCGTATATGGTCCTTATGAAAGGGATGCTCTTATAAACTTCAGAAAGGGCTCATTTGAATGGAAATTAAAAGTTCTAGTTCATTTTCTTAGAGTGAAAAAGATCGGAGACCACCTAGCCCCTCCCGCCCTCCACGCCTTTGGGTTTATCGAATGGATAAACCCATCAGATAAAAATTTGAGGTGACCATTTTGTTAAAAATAGTTCAAACATCAGATATTAAAGTTCCGGGGACGACACAACCCCCCAGGGACAGGCGTTGTAAGTTATACTCTGGGGTATATATGGTTATTATAGAAAGGATACTCGTATAAACTTCAGAGAGGGCTCATTTGATTGAAAATAGAAAGTTTTAGTTCACTTTTAAAGAGTCAAATGAGACAAAAGGGCAATTATTCCCCCCCCCCCACACACACACCCTTTTCCCACAAACCCATCCGATAAAAATTTTAAGACAGCCATTTTGTTAAAAATAGTTAAAACATCAGATAATAAAAACTCCTTCTCTCACTGTAAAAGTCCAAAACCTACTGCGTCATTGGCGCTTCACTGAAAACTATATGCGTCTTGAACAGCCTTGGAAATTATAAAAACATCAAATTGAATATCTGATGTATGATATTAATTGTTGAAAGATCCATCAGTTAAAGAATTTATTTCACTGTGATTTTATTTTTATTTTAAATTCTGTAAGAACTGGAAAAGAAAATATTTGCAATATAATTCGCTTGGTTAAGCGTCAATGACGCAGTAGGCTTTTAGTTTTTATTTACAGTTAAGAAAGGGGGCAGTATCCAAACTCTTGTTTGTAGTGAAACTATATGCGTCTTGACCAACTTTAGAAAGAACTAATAAATTAAACTGAAAATTTGATGTATAATGATATTAATTGCTAGAAAGCTCATCAGTTCAAAATTTTACTTTAATTTTAATGTTTATTTTGCACTATTAAGTACAAAAGAAAATATTTGTAACAAAATTGGTTTTCAGTAAAGCCCCAATGACGCAGTAGGTTTTAGACTTTTACAATGAGAGAAGGAGGCGATACCCAAACTCTTGTTTGTAGTGATTTTGTTCGTTTTAAAATTGATTTGCATATTCAATTTAAGTTTCACTCGTTTTAAGATTTATTTATTCATTTACATTAATATCTATTGTATGTTTGTTTGCATTGATTGTTTATTTAATTTCTGTTCGTTTTAAGTTTCATTTATACTTCAATAGCAAAATATTTTTTTTCGTTTTAAGCTTGATTTTTATATTCAATCTAAGCATTACTCGCTTTAAGGTCTATTTATTTATTTATATTATTACTTGTTGTATGTTTTTTTTATGATTGTTTATTTAATTTCTGTTCGTTTTGGGTTTATTTTCATTCTTTAATAGTAATTTCTGGTCATTTTGAGTTTAAATTTTAACAGGTATTTGGATCTGCTGAGCTTAAGTTTAAAATGGCCTTTACTTTTCTTTGAAAAACTTATTTTTCGGAAAGTTTTTTTTTTTAATTAATAAAATTAAAATAATGGAAGCACTAAGCACAAACTTGGACTTGACGCATTTTAACTCGTTTTTCCGCAACTCATAGACATGTATTTTTGTCACGTAAATTTTGGCACTTTTGCAACATAAATTCGCTTAATTTGTGCGCTATTTTTCGACCTCCCCCGAGTGTGCAATTAATCAATACATGCACTTTTCATGAAAGAGAAATAATACAAGATCAAAATTCTTCCCTCTTGTACACTCTCCCTTGCATAAATAAAACAACATGAATGGGGGACTGAGTATAGGAACAACTATAAGACAAATACTATTTTGCGCGACCTGATTCTTGCCTGTGGCAAGATTACTTGATTCAGATCTTGTCTAAGACAATTATTTTTCTTAGAGAAGAATAAAAAGTAGAGAATAATAATTATTAAAAAAAACGTTTTCAAAATAGACTAGAAAGTATGAAATAATATTCTTTCGAGAATCTTTGAATATAAGTGAAAACAAGGGGCGCAAAACAGATTAAGCCCTATATAACTTGAACTTTTTGACTTGTTTTCCACAACTCACCGACTATTTTCATTCATGCATTTATAACTTTGCTTAACGTCTTTGTTACATAAAGCCTAATGAGTTTTGCGCCCCTCGTTTTCAATTATATCCATGGAATCTTCAGAAATTTTTTTTTATTATTTTCTACTTTTTAGTCCATTTTGAAAACGAGTTTAAAATGAAATATTTTTATTATTCACACTTAAGTCAAGACTTAGCTCCTTCACAAACTCAGGACTTAGCCTGTTTTTACACTGAGTCAGAGTATAGTTTGTTCGCTCACAAGGTCAGGATTTAGCTCGTGTTTGCATCAAGCCAGTCCATGCTTGGATTTATCTTGCTTCTGCGCCAAGCTAGAAATTCGCCCTGTTTTGCACCGAGTCAAGACCTAATTGATTTTGCACCGAGTCAGGAGCTCATTCTTTTGCATTGAGGCAGAACTTACCTCGTTTTTACACCGAGCCAGTCCATAACTTTGAATTAGTTCGATTTTGAACAAAGTCAGGACTTAGTTTGTTTGTACATAGAGTCAAGACTTAGCTCTGGTTGCCTTCTAACTACTAGTAACCGTCAATAAAGAAACACAACTTTCAATTTCTAATCAAGTGAGTTACCTTCCATGTTTCTATGATCATTCGCTCTGTAAAAAGCCTCCCCCCCTGAAAAAAAAACAGAAAGTATACCGCTCTTTACTAAGTCAACACCATCGAATTGAATCCTAAATATCGATCAAATTTTCGCGAAAACAAATTGATTATGGCAGGTGACGGTGCCAGAGAGCCGCAAATGATCATTTCGATAATAGATAAAAGCAGAAGCTTTCGTATTAGATACTTGAAGTCTAAAACTATTATATCCTAAAATTCAACTACTTGGTATTAATATTTAAGGTAATACAACTCTTTTTTCTTTTTTATCAATGTCTTGCTCTTAAAAGTGCCAGTGTTGCCTAAAACAGCATATAATCTATCATAGTCCGATTACTAACACGCTACCATTTTTCACTTTTGTTTTTTCTTGGCTACGCAGCATCGTCTTACCTAAGCGACGCCGGATTAAGCACTGGCCAAAAGAGCCTGTCAGACGATCATATGCTGGATAATCAGGCAGTGCATATTTAAAAACCTTTATATGCTGATCCTTAGACTAAGGGTATTAGAGTCCCTTTTTTCAATTCTGAGTACAAACTTGTATAATTTTTATTCCCCTAAGAAAGAGCCAGCGTTGGCCAAAAATCAAATTATCTAGGCTCCCCGTTTACAAGATACTACTTTTTTCCTTTCGTTGTCATTCGGCTACGCAACATTGCTTTGTATCATATAGCAACGCAAAATTAAATATTCATTAAACTTTCACTCGAACATGGCTCTTGTCTTGTCTGAAGACGTATTCAATAAATCATGAACACAGTTGATGTTTTTTAGAACTACATGTATATTATTTGTATATTAACTGATGTATAACTTCGTGTAGCCAGAATCTTTATCTCCACTACGCATATTTTGTTTCTACAAAAATTTGTCAGATGAAGGAGACTGTATCGGTGATCATGCTGCCTACCTTTCCGACTTTAGTCAAAAATAGAAATCAAAGAAAATATTTTACCTTAATAGTTTTATCTCTTGATCCAGATGCAATAAACGGACCGGCATAATTTCCACGCCTATTGTCGATTTGGACACTTCCACCAGCGGTGGAGGCACCCTCGCTGATCGCTCCAACAGAGGCTTCCGGGGCCCAAGCAATGCATTCAACAACATGTTCATGGTCTCGTAGCTCCATCTACAAAAGTAATGTAGCATAAATTTACGATAGTCTGAAACACTAACAAAGGTATTAAAAGACTGTTCTTTTCCTATCACACAATCCCAGAACTTATTTTACCACTATATTTCTTTAACTCAAAGAATGTTAGCAAAAACTAATCAGGTAGACTATTTGTTTCTGATTTTTAATCGAAGCTGCGCTTTTGATCTCTAATTGAACAGATGTCTATTGTAACAAGATCTTAGAATGTTTGGCTTCAGTGCCAAAGCAGGTCAAGCCCCAACACTCTAACATAGCTGTAACATTTATCCGTACATTATTCAACTTGAGTCTAATTCATACGATAGCGAAGATAATAGTAGATATTAGATGTATCTACAAACCTCCTTTCAGAGTTCCTTTCATAGCAATCATGGACGAAATGTCAACGAGACCAACCATGTGGCCTGTTTTTTGACATTTTTAGTCCAAGCTAAACTTTGCATCTTTTATTGAATAGGTATCTTATACTAGTAAAATCATAGAATTTGTGTCTTCAGTACGACTCTACGAAATTTCATATATGGAAGTTTCATATACGAAAATTCATACACAATAATTAGCATATACGACATTTCATACATGGAGAAATATGATATATGAAAAATCATACCTCGAGAAAAATCATATATGAAAAACTGTTATCTATTTTTTCGATTTGGAGCATTTTATAAGGCTTAACGTTTAAACAACGTTAAGGTAGCTGACACATTAATGTCAAAGTCTAGGATTAGTACATAAACATCACTCAACAATACATAACCAGAATGCATGCTTATCGGATTAAGGCTTCCCCAGCTAGAGTAAGTTATTTTACAGACACTGCGACTACCATATTTTTTATTCTACCCTCTGCTAGACAGCATCTAAACATTTTATCAACAAACTTTCTTTTATAGTTTTTGTATATTTAGTTTAATTTTGTTTGTACAGATTTGCTATCATGCCACTTACTTTTGTTCAAAGGAACTGAGGCAAAGACTATCTTATTCACGATGGATTTAGGTATGTTTTGAAAAAGCCTGGAGAAAATGTTAATAATTGGTTATGCGTGGAGGACCAAAAGTTTAAGTGCAAAGGCCAAGTTCACAAAAAAGGACTTGAAGTTTTTTTTAATAATGGAAATCATAATCATTCTTCCGATTTAGCAAAAATTGAAGCAAAAGAATTTAATCCGAATATCCAATCTTGAATCTGAATCTTCAGCCACTTGGCGTTATGACTGACTTTGAAACCGGTGCTCGTAATGCAATAAAAAGTACTTTTCCAGAAACAGAGTTAGCCGACTGTCTATTCCACCTTGGGCAGTCCATTTGGAGAAAAATTCCCCCATGATTTCCAGCAAGTATAAAGGAGACCCGGAATTTGCTTGCCAAATGAAATGTTTCCAAGTACTTGCATTTGTTCCAGTGGAAGATGTCATTTCATTCTTTGAAATTTTGGTTCAAGAGGCTACATATGCTGAATTAGAACGCCTTGACATTTTCATCAATTACTTTGAGGACACATGGATTAGTGCTAGCCGACTTGGACGAATGCGTGACTCTTGATATGAAACAAAATCATAAAATTGCTTTCATAGAGTCAATCAAGGCATTGCAAGGACAAACAATTTTGTTGAAGGTTGGCATCATGGATTTCATTCCATGGTTGGAGCCGAACATTCATCCATTTGGAAGTTAATTAACAGTCTAAAACTAGACCAATCATTGAATGAAGTCCGAATGTCCCAATACATGGTGGGTCAACAGGATTCACAGAAAAAGTCTTATCGCGATAATTCTCAGTGTCTAAAAAATGTCATGGAGGAATACGGAACTTTACCCACCACAGACTATCTTCGCTGGGTTGCAATGAAATTTGCACATGTAATTGTAATTAAATATCATATCATTTAAATGAAAATTATCTTTCATGTTTTAATAAATTGTTTGAATATCCGTGTATTATTTTTCGCATATTAAATTTCCCAATGTATGATTTTTCATATATCAAAATTTCTGTGTATGAAGTTTATATATAAAACTTCATGTACGAGTATTCCGTGCATGAATTTTCACATAAGAAATTTCGTGTTACCCTTCAATACTAAATTGGGTCAAGTCCCAAGACTCCATCACAGCTGAAAGTTAGCCAACATAGATGAAATGTTTGTGACACATTCTTGGTCTAAGTTCTAATTCACAAGGTAGAGAAGATATTATTGATTATTCTAGGGGTCAAAAGATATCCAAGTTCTTTCCACAGGAATCATGAACCAAATGTTGGGTACAGCAACCATGCAGACTATTATTATCTTTCCCTTTTAATTAAAGCTGAACATTGCATTTTGCATGAAACAGGTGTCTATAGTAGTAAAACCCTAGAATTTGTGTCTTCAGCACTAAATTGGGTCAAGCCCAAACGCTCCAAGATAGCTGAAAGTTAGCCAACATAGATGAAATATTTGTCAGTACATTATTTACCTAGGATCGAATTCATGCGGTAGGGAAGGTACTACTAATTACTACAGGGGTCTAGAGATATCCTTTCACAACAATCTCGAACAAAATGTTAAATAATAATATGTTAATAATATGTTAAAATATTAGTCCACCATGTGGACTATATATATTTTTTTAAATTTTTAATTAGAGCTAAACTTTGCATCTCTTATAGAACAGATATCTATAGTGATAAAATCCTAAAATTGCGTCTTCAGTACTAAATTGGGTCAAGCCCCAAGACTCCGTCACAGCTGAAAGTTAGCCAGCATAGATGAAATATTTGTCATACATTATTGACTTAGGGTCTAAGTTATGCGGTACCAAATACTAAAGGGTCTAAAGATGTCCAAGTTCCTTTCACAGCAATCATGAACAAAATGTTAACTATACCAACCATGTGGACTATTATTTTTTATTTTTAACCTAAACTAAACTTTGCATCAGTACTAAATTGAGTCAAGCTCCAACACTATAACATAACTGAAAGTCAGGCAGCGTAGATGAAATATTTGTCAGTTCATTCTTGAACTAGCACCTAATTTACACAGTAGCGAAGATAGTGGTAATTACTGCAGAGGTATAAAATATCCGAGTTTCTTTTAAAGGAATAATGAACCGAACTCACCAGGTTTTATCGTCGGTTTAAACAAACTCAATTGGTTTTACACATTCATGACCGTATGTTAGGGTTTTACATTTAATCATCTAACTTTAAGAGTCTACACCCTTAAAGTAAGCAGGACAGTGGATTTGAATTCTGGTGTTTAAATTTGTAAAGTGAAAATTTACACAGCCGTATGTATTTTTGAAAACATCAGGAACACAGGGACGAATTTAATTTTGATTAAAAAATACCTCCGTCTGCAGTTATGAGGTTCTCGGTAGTAGCGGGCGTCAATTATAATAAAAGAAACGCAGGTATAGAATCAGAAAATATAACCGAAGCGCACATGACCCTAAATAATTAAAGAAGGTGTATACTTTGAAGGTACAGCTGTTTTTGGGAATAAACACATTGTTGACGTTTGAATTTTAACGCACAAAGGCGTATCCAAACTTAACCAATTAGTTTTGCACGTTATTTTTATGGCTATTCATAGTAATACTAAACAAAAATTACATAATTTTGAAAAAAACGAAAGAGAAATCTTAGAGAATATCGGTTTTCAGGAATGAATAAACCTAAGATGGGCCGAAAGGCATAAAATGTTTTCATTTTAATGTTGTTGGTACTTTAAAATCAGCTCTAGAATTAAAAGCACTATATAACCGTTAAATTTATTACTGTTTATGACGATTCAAAGACAAGGTTTTTCCATTTGGGTAAATTTCGGGCATTAGCAAGTAAAGACAGTGAGGTTTTGGGGCAAAAAAGTATTTTTGCTAAATTTTCATAATTTTGGAGGCAACGTGGAAGAGGCGTCCGATCATGGAATGGCACCCTGTAAAATGGCTGGGGCGACAAGAAATGGTACATTTTACAGAATGTCGTAAAACTAAATTTGCTCAACTTCAATACCTCAAACTTAAGGATTAATTGATATGGTAGAAGTTGTTACATTTGTTTGTTAGTAATTGTAGGTTGCACACATACGCAATATTTAATTTGGAAGGTAATGATGTCAGTACCACTGGGAAGTGGGAGTGAGGTATTTATATGTGTTTATATGTGTTCTTTACAAGTTTTCATTTTTTTTTTTTTTTTTTTTTTTTTTTTTTTTTTTTTTT
>JAQQPU010000079.1:54521-92295 GCA_029168905.1 Artemia sp. Kazakhstan ARC1039 | reverse complement strand
AAAAAAAAAACATAAAGCTACATAAGACGTATTTCAATGTGACGCTACATTGCAAATCGTCGCGCAAGTTTCAATGTGATTGCTCGAGAGCTAAACATCACTGACAATGGACAAATACTGATAACCTAGTTTATAATTTCTCATCAAAATGACAGTTTCAAAATCATTAAATCTAAAAACTTAAAAATAGCAGTGACAACCAAAGAGCACAGGTAACTTATAAGAGTGGGAAATGGCTCTAGTGTTGGCAAATAATCAATCAACACCATCTAGCGTTTGGTGTTTCTTTATATTTTTTTCAGTGTAACAATAAGAATAATTAATTTAAGTGGTGCAATTGGTGAAATTAGAGTAAGTAATAAGTGTTTTGTCTCAGTTCCTGTCAGAAAAACGATTACGAAGCTTGACAAAATGCCAAGTTTCGCCAAACGCTAGATGACGCTGATGTTTTTCGCCAATACTAGCGCTAGGTTCCACTCTTATTAGTTACCCATACTCTTTGGTGAGTATAATTCTCGGTATACAATGGTAAAGATAACAAAAGTATACAACGTTACAGCCATCATAATTAAATGTTTTCTGAGCCGGGTATGTGCTTTATGCCATGTTTTCATCAAGTAATGTAGGATCATATGGTAAAATGAATATTAAAAGCTGAGGCAATTCAAGAAGATCCCTACCCAACTTAAAAGAAAAAAAAACTTACCCAGTAGCTACTTCCCAAAATTTGATAGTTTTATCCCTCGAGGAAGAGAGAAGGAAGTCTCCAGTAGGAACAAAGGTAATACTGCTTACATTATGATCGTGACCATGCAATGTCTTGATACAATCGTAGGTTGTGAAATCCCAAAGCTTGATGGATAGGTCTGCGCTACACGAAGCTACATCAATAAAAAAGAATTAGCTTGTCAAACAAGGACCAGAGTATGGGGAGCCGAATGTTCTACCGCTTTGTAAAACAGCCATAGTTAAGAAAGGTATTCTGGCTTTATTTCTCTTAATGTGTACACTAAAAATCTGCTAAGCTAATAAAGCTAGAAATATAAAATTGTACAGACTATAGAAATACCAAAGAAATTTACAGGAACAAGTCCATAATAACTCGACTTGTGGTACGTCATGGTTACATCATGCAAAGGCCACAGGCCCTAGGTGTCGCCGGTTCACCGGTAACAAGCGAACCGAGGAAAATAGGGCAACAGAAAGTGAGGAGACCAAAGGCACAAGGTCACAATCGCAGTAAGCAAACCAAGCAGACGGGGTTGACAAAAAGCCCTTGAACGAGGGGTTTTGCTTGACAAAGAAGCAAAAAGAAAGCTCTTGCTAGTTCTGAATGATAATTGTTGGGGTTGGGGTTTTGTTGGCGTTGCTCAAAGATTATAATCTTTGTATAACCTTAGACAAGACCCCAGTATTTTTTACCCTTAGGATAAAAGGAAGACCAACCAGTAAAAGTATGTAACCCCTCACCCCCTGAAATGAACGGCCTGGACAATTTTTGATAGCAAGTCACTCTTCGTGATGGAGATAGAAACATTTTCTTTTTTTATTCTCAAACGCATATTACAAATCAATAATAGGCAATTATCACAAGTACCTAAGCCATCCTGTCTGACAATGAAAGTGTCTAGAAGTCAAGCTCCTTGATAAGATTAAAGACACCAAAACTATGACATTTTAACTCCTACTAGCACCTGTATCGTACAGGTCAGCGGTCCAAATTTCTTCGGCAAAGTCTCAATAGCTATAGAGACCTAATTAACTAATTTCCAACAAACCCGGGCACATTTCTGTGGAAGATAGGCAGAGCTTAGAAATGGCATACACCTCTGAAAAAAGCATACACCCTTTCCTCTTGGGATAAGATTCTGGAGAATCTTGATACTTTTGGGCTAAAGACAGTGGAAGTGTTCAATCCTCTGAAAAAAGAAAAAAAATATCCTTAATGTCGGATAGGTCAATACTACTTGCCATACATGTTTCAAGCTCATCAGTGAAAAAAAGCCTGCCTACATTCCAGCTACAATTTTATGGCCAAATCATAGAGACTGAGAATCCTTGTACAATTGTGATTCAAACAAAACACAAAATACGCCTTTGTGCCCAGAGCCTTGATTCAGTTCTGTGAGTTTACCTAATAGTAAAAAAAAAAAAAAAAAAAAGTAGCTGAAACAGCCTAAGTGGCCACCAAACAGAGAGATATCCGTACTGTATATAATATAATGAAGGATTAGTGAATACCTCAAAGACGTCTTCAAAGAAGTGGCTGACTAACTCTGACAACTGACATAAGCTGACGTCGGGAGAAGCATTTCCACAAGATTCTAGATCAGATGCCAAGAGCACCATCAGGAGAGTAAAGATAGATACAAAATAAGTATTACAATAAAATACGTAACCATTAAATTAAAATTAAAAATAATCCCAGAATCATCACTGCTAGGAAGTTCAATGAAGACTGAAGAAAAAACACTTCAGTGAAATAGTGAAAAAGATTGATTTAAATATTTGTCCAATATTTGTTGGATGGGAAAGGTAAATCAGATGCACAATTGAAGGAAGCCCTATAAAACTCTTTACAGCCGTTTTTGAAAGAAGAGGGCGTAAAAACCTCCTATTTATGGTTTAAGGCCATGAAGAAGCGAAACGTTCCATTATAATTCGCCTTCTCTTGCATTTTGACTCTCTTCGAGCAACAATTTTTCCTTTGTGACACGTAATGGCAGAAAATCACACATTACAGCGGTTTTTCAATGTGTGAGGGGGAGTGGGACTAAAAAAAAGCTGCTAATTCTATATCATTTTGCTTTGACATGATGTCTTTTGTTAATTAAGAAAAAAAAATTAGATATGGCAATTTCCTTTCAAACGAGCCCTCTCCCAGAATTCTACGACCACTTATTCCGTACTATCAGCTCTGAAAAAAAAAGAACAGGCACATCAGTGCTTACCATACGAAACAGTGATTTTCTTTGTCGTTCAAGTTGGCGGACTGTAATTCTTTAATATGGAATTGACGACCAATGTGATCCCAATGATGCAGTTTTCAATTCAACCCGATACCATTATTGAGGAGCTTCTGGCTCTTTTTCGAGATTCCCATAAAATTTGTTTTTGCACTAAAATCTTATTATTAAGATTAGTCGAAATAGAAGTTGCCGTTCCTGAATCAGATTCAAATGGCGATTCTTCCTCACTTGACAGTTTTTTAAAGCACCCTTTTAAACTTCCAGTTACAATAGGTCATGATGCGCTCTTTACTAGGTTGCAGCCACAGCTGCAGACTTGAATTTCTTTTTATGTGATTGAATCTTTGAACATTTCTATACATGCTAGAAACTTAGATTTTTTTTTTGCAGAATCGTTTTGGAACCAATAAAATTAGGCAATAAAAAGAAATTAGATAAACAAGGAATGCTTCATGATAAAAAGCATTTGGATAAATGGTATAGCCAAAATATTTCAGGCGTTTAAGCTCTTTCCAAAGAACGACAATTGTGTGAGCATTTCATGGAACATTTAAATTGTAAACTTAATTTAAGGAAGGGATACTATACTGAAGTTCTGCTTTAAGAAAAAAAATACATATGTATTCACGTAATGAATGCCAATATAAAACATTGCAATAATTTAATTTCTGTGCATGTAAAATTTTGGTCATCAGATGATGGGCAAAAGAAAATTATACTGTAATATCACACAAGCAAAGGTTGATTAAAGAAAGAGAAGCCCCCCCCCTCCCCCCAAAAAAGGAACAGAAGAACCATGAGAAGAATAAAACAATGACGAGAAGGTGACAGAACAAGGATGGTCAAAAAACGACAAACTGAGGTTTGGTTTATGAAAATAAAACGCTAATAATAAGCATATGCAATAAATATACAAAATTTGGCTAGAGATAGAATTTTGCAGATTAAGATGGTTGAAAGGTTAATACAAGGTTAAAAGGTTACAATGGTTAATATTGTAAATCTGCTCAAAAGAAGGTTAATAGAAAATGAAAAGCCCAAAGAAGAGCAATAGAAGTGCCAGAAGAAAAACGAAGCAATAGCATCGTTCCTGGCGAACTAAGTAGCATCACCATGGTTATACCACTAAGTCACTACTTTCTCGCCAATGCACCGGTGAAAAAATTGATAGGAAGAGGAAATGGTTAGAGGCACAAAATAAAAACTGAGATTAATAAAACATAAAAATAAATTACCAAGCAGTTTCCCTGGTTGGTCAAATGCAACATCCTGTACGCTGTCTGTATGACCTTTTAGAGTCCTTTCAAATTCACCAGATTCATAGTCCCAAATTTTAATCGTTGCATCTTCGCTAGCTGACACAGCCACGCTAAACACTGGATGAAAAGCCACCTTAAAGCAAATAAAATTATTAAGATTTTCATTAAACAAGGCTGAAAAAAAGCAAAATAAAAAAAAGGAAGGGAGATGCTGGTAAATGCAAAATATGAAGGTTGCATAAAAATCAAGCCTCGGTAATCGTAAACAAAGCACTAGAAAAGAGGCTTAAAAGAACTGTCAAGAGAAAAAAAAACTGTCAAATAAAACTAAATTCGAAGATGGAACAATTATTCAGATTTAATTTAAAAATTACGAAACAATATTTTCAAAAGGGGCCTAAAGCTCCAAGAAAATGGCGACAAATCAAGATAAAAAGAGCATAATTAGAATCGTCATGGCCAAAAACCGTTGATCGGAGGTTTGCGTTCCCCCATCGTGAAAACCAAAAATATCAAATTTTGGCGTAAGTAGCACTTATCTTTTTTCCCCAGCGGGGTTTTAACATAAATGCGATCATGGAGACATAAATAAGGATTTATCTTAAAGGTGATGTTTACATCATCTCATTTTCTATAAATTATTGCCGATAGCCCCACTTGCCGTTTTGTGCCAAGAAACAACAATTTTTACCCCGATAAGAGAGAAAATCCCGACATTGCAAAATTGATCTAACATTGTTGAAAATTAAATATTTAACTTTCCATTCTCAGAGTATATACTTCAAACGCTCTGGTGAACTCACCACTAGAACTTACATCCCGGCTTTACCGTTGAATATGCATGAAATCCTATAAAAACTCAATTCTCTCCTCTATTTGACACTGCTTACATATCCAGATAGTTTCACGCCAATCAAAGAAAAAAGCTTCTTCCCCCAAGGTCTTACATGTATAATTTTCAAACGGGTAAAATACATTTCCCTTTTTTTCGAGGGAAGGGGAGAGCATGCCATAAACCAAGTTTGTTTTTGAATTATAGTCCCTGAGTCAAGGAACTTAGCAATAAAAAAAACAGAGACAAAAAGTATTTTAGCAAATTTTAGGGCCCTCTAAGACCCACCCTTTTCCCGTGAACATTTGAGGTTCTCTTGGGCAAGGGAAAAATCTCTTACGGTGTCAAGGCGATCAAACAGCAAAGACTAAACATGCCCACCTCTTCTCCAAAAATCCATCTGTGAGCAATAGTCAATCTGCATAATTTAGGGTTCTTGTCTCTGGCATTGCGTGGGCTGTCATCTCCAGAGACATATTTATTGGATTTTGGTTATTCCAAGCAAAATGACTATCTCAAAATTTTGAACTGATGCCCTGGAGGAGAGCAGGCGTACTATGTACTCGGATGCAATAAAGGACAGGAAAACAAGGCTTTTACACTCTTAGTTCAATAGGTTCTTAGAAGTGCACTAGAAATTTCAATGTCTGAAGGGGTCGAAAAAAAAATAAATGGTAGGTAGGCATATCGCCCTTTGCTAAGTCATCTGATTTCTTCAAATATATTGAAAATCAACTGGCGAATCATTTACTTATTCACCAATTAGCAATATCGCTTCGACAAACTAAACAGATTGCTGAAATATCACGCATCAACTAACAACTCTTTTAAAAGTGCACTAGAAATTTCAATGTCTGAAGGGGTTGGAAAAAATTAAATGGGAGGTATATCGCTCTTTAATAAACCATCTAATTTTTTCAAATATATTGAATATCAACTGACGAATCATTTACTTATTCGCCAATAAGCTATGATTCGACAATTTGAACAGACTGCTTCAAATAATACGCAGCAACTAACACCTCTGGCCTTTAGATTGTTAAGGGTGGAGCCCTTATTTGCGGTAGTTTCATTTCTTCTCAAGTTCAACCTGTTTATTTATTTTAGTTTATGCTCGTTTTAGGTTTCACTGATTCATACATAGAAGTTTCTTTGTGTTTAAAGTTAGACGTAATATATGAGTTAATTTCTGTCTGATTTATGTTTAAATATCCTTACTTTTCATTGAACAAATTTTTCTGGAAAACAAATTTTTTCAAATTAACGTAGAAAAAGAAAGAAGTAATGACTGAGTTGATGATCGAACTAACTGGCGGCCTAGTGCCAACTTACGTTTCTTTAACAGACAAGTATCCAGTAACAAGCAATTGCGTCTCTATATTAGGGGACAATGTACGTGGGTGGAATACATCGATTTTTCTTAGCCTCTGCGGAGAATATGGAAGACAAATGCTTCTAAAGCAGAGGTTTCCAAACTTTTTTTCTCGTATACCACTTTCAAAATTTTGCTGGTTTCAGTGGACCCCCTAAGTATCTAAGTTTCTACCACGTTCCCAAAACTCAACAAAGATGTGAAAATTTGATCTGTGAAAATTAGAAAATGTGAACTATGGAAATTTTTTATGGCGGTCGAGTTCCAACCTCAAATTTACAGTTTTCCAAAAAGAAAATGAGAACTGGTTGGTTCATTAATTAGTTGATTATGCTGAGTTGATATAAAAAAAAAAAAAGTAAAGTTGGCCAGCAAAAAAGATTCCATCCAACTTTTCTTTTTTGATATCTACTCATAGCACAGGAAACCAATCATTTCTCACTTATTGCGAGTGGTAAGAATGAAAATTCTTAGCAACTACCGAGTGGTAGTTGAAACATAATTAAAATAAAACACAAAAAATGTAATGTAACTTGTACAATGACAATCACAAGATAGCCATAATTTCAACAGGAGGGATGTACTTGATGTACTTACACAAATTATCAATATTTAGCTTAGGTTTTGTTTGGAATAACTGCACGTTTCCTTATTCTGTGATATTCAGTCTGCTTCTTTTTTTTTTAAAGGTTTGTAACGAAATTTAAACTTTTTACGACAAGAAATGACGAGGGAAATGCTATCAAAAGCTTTATCGCAGTTCCCCACAGTCCTGGGTGTTTTTAGGGTATTACTGCCTACAGCCAAAATATTTGATACCCGCTTTTAAATTTTAACCTTGAACTTCTCATTAATGCTAACATCTGAAAATGGAAATGGTAAATTTTTGGAAAAGGTAAATTGAGTATGCAGTAAGCTGATGGAGAAGCAACAACCAAAACAAACCTTTTCATATTCTACCCTCAATCTGATAAGATTCTGCAAAGACTTCATACCTACGCATCATTTTAATGTGCAAATGGCCCCTCTTGGCTTATGATAGCCATTTTTTCTGAAATTAATTTTAAAAAAATTCCACAAAATAAGTTTTTCAAAGAAAAGTAAAGAACTCCATTAAGCAAAAAATTAGCAAAAATAATCCACCAAGCGTGAAACTACCACAAATAAGCATCGAAAAATAAACGAAACCCAAAACAAACAAAAATTACGATAAATAACCGAGTCAAACTCAAAACGAGCAGAAATTAACATAAGTTGGGCGCAAAACCCCTATGCCTCCCCAAGGCCGGAATTTTTTTTTCAGTTTACTAAAAAAATACAAATGAATGTGTATTGTCAGTTTAATCTACATATACTGATATTTATTAATCAAAATGTTAATTTTATTTGATTTATTAAAGTTATAAAAGTAAAAACTTTATATTTTTCTCAGTAAAGTGCAAATCGCTTTCTATAAAAACCTTACACGCTCCCAGGGCTTAACTTACAACCTTTACCCTAAGGGTAGTGGGAAGATGGGTTGTCATCCTTAAAGACCTAATTTCCAAAATTTTCAACTTCGTTGAATAAAATGGCTATCTAAAAATTTTGATTGGATGTAATTTGGGAAAATGTGGGCGTGAGAGAGGGGTTAGTTGCCCTCAAACCACTTTCGACTGCTAAAAAGGGCACTAGTTCTTTAAATTTTCAATCGAATGAGCCTTTTTTCAAGTTTCTACGACAAAGATTTCAATAAAAACCTTATATACCTCCAGAGCATAACTTATAACCCTTGCCCTGAAGACTGTGGGGGGAGAGTCCTGCTTAAAGGTATAATTTCCTGATCTTTAAACTGCGTGGAACAAACTGGCTGTCTAAAAATTTTGATTGGATATGTTTGGGGAAATTGTGGGCGCGGAAGGGGTGTTGGTTGCCTTCCAATCACTTTCGACTATTAAAAAGGGCACTAGCCATTTCAATTTCCAATCGAATGAGCCCTTTTTGAAGTTTCTACGACGACACGTTCTATAAAAACTTTATATGACCCAGGGCATAACTTACAACCCTTGCCCTGAGGACTGTGGAGGAGTGTCCTCCTCAAAAACATGATTTCTATCTGGAAATCCCAAACACTGAACAAAATGGCTATCTAAAAATTTTGATTGGATGTGTTTGGGGAAAAGGCGGCGAAGAGAGGGGGGCTAGTTGCCCTCAAATCACTTTTGACTATTAAAAAGGGCACTAGACCTTTGAATTTCCAATCGAATGAGCCCTTTTTCAAGTTTCTACGACTAAGATTTCAATAAAACTTATATGCCCTCATACCTAATTCACTGAACTTAAAACTACGTATAAAATGACTATCTTAAAAATTTTGATTGTATGTGTTTTGGGTAAAAGGTGGGTGTGAGAAGGGGGTTAGTTTCCCTCCAATCACTGTCGATTATTAAAAAGGGCACTAGCCCTTTGAATTTCTAATCGAGTGAGTCTTTTTTGAAGTTTCTGCGACAACGCCTTCTATAAAAACTTTATATGCCCCCAGGGCATAACTTATGACCCTTGCATTGAAAGCTGTGGGGGAGTGTCCTCCTCAAAAAAATAATTTCTATGAGGAAATTAACTACAATGAACAAAATGGCTATCTTAAAATTTTGATTGGATGTGTTTGGGGGAATGGTAGGTGTGGGGTGGAGGGGGGGGGGTCTAGTTGCCCTCCATTCACGTTCAACTATCAAAAAGGGCACTAGCCCTTTGATTTTCCAATCCAATGAGAATCTTTTGAATTTTCTACGACAACACCTTCTATAGAAACCTTATATGCCCCTAGGGCATAATTTACAACCCTTGCCCTGAAGGCTGTGGAAAGTGTCCTGCTCAAAAACATAATTTCTATCTGGCAATCAACTACGCTGAACGAAATGGCAATCTCAAAATTTTTATTGGATGTGTTTCGGGAAAAGGTAGGCGTGGAAGGGGTGTTAGTTGCCTTCCAATCATTTTCGACTATTTAAAAGGACACAAGCCACTCTAATTTCCAATTGAATGAGCCCTTTTTGAAGTTTCAACTTCGAAAAGAAGTTGTTTGAAGACAACTTCTTCGATACGAAGTGCCCTGCTCTAAAGAAAAAAAATAATAAATGATACATTGTGCCAACATCGTTCTTATATGCCCTCCGAGCATAACTTAAAATCCTTGTCCCGGGTTGTGGGGGAGTGTCCTCATCAAAAACACATTTTCTATCTGGAAATCAACTACGCTGAACAAAATGGCTATTTCAAAATTTTGATTGGATGTGTCTGGGGAAATGATGCACGTGGGGGGGGGGGGGGGGGCTAGTTGCCCTCCAATCATTTTCAACTACGAAAAAGGGAACTAGCCCTTTGAATTTCCAATCGAATGAGCCTTTTTTGAAGTTTCTACAACAACGCCTTCAATAAAAACCTTATATACCCCTAAGGCATAACTTAAAACTCTTGCCCCGAGGGTTGTGGGGGAGTGTCCTCCTAAAAAACATATTTTCTATCTGGAAATCAAATATGCTGAAGAAAATGGCTATCTAAAAATGATGATTGGATGTGTTTGGGGGAATGATGGGCGTAGAAGGGGGGGCTAGTTGCCCTCCAATCACTATCGACTATTAAAAAGGGCACAAGCCACTCCAATTTCCAATTGAATGAGCCCTTTTCGAAGTTTCTACGACAACTTCTTCGATACGAAGTGTCCTGTTCTAAAGGAAAAAATAATAATAAATGATACATTGTGCCAACATCGCTCTTATATGCCCTCAGGGCATAAATTAAAACCGTTGCCCCGAGGGTTGTAGGGGAGTGTCCTCCTTAAAACATATTTTCTAACTGGAAATCAACTACAAGGGTTGTGGGGGAATGATGGGCGTGGGGGGGGGGGCCTAGTTGCCCTCCAATCACTTTATACTATTAAAAAGGGCACTAGTCACTCCAATTTCCAATCAAATGAGCCCTTTTCGAAGTTTCTACGACAACCCCTTCGATACGAAGTGCCCAGGTATGGAGAAAAAAAAATAATACATTGTGCCCACATCGTTCTTTACTTAGGTAGCGCGATCGTGCTGCCTATGATACTTATCTTACCAGCCAGGGCCCAAGAATTTGTTTTGAATGTGGCCCATACTATCAAAATGACATTAAAGGGTGCATTATGAAAATATGGGGTAAAATTGTAGTTCAGGGACTTCTTGTTATCTTGGAAAGTAGTTGAATTAGGTGGGTAACACTTTCAGAAATGAATACAGAGGCAAAAATATAACCTGGTAAGTTATTGATGAGTCACTATGTCTACCCTCTTTTTATTTCTTGGGCTTACAGTGGTTGATAAGAACAAGCAAGAGCTGATTGACTGCCTGTCAATTCCTAAGAAAAGCACTTCAGCATATCTAACACTCTTTTTCCAAGCCAAAATTTGGAATTAGTTGCTTAGACGTGATCCACTTAAACTTGATCCTTCAGAATGGAGATGGAAAAGAGACAAAGGTGGCAAATGGGTACCACATTGGAGTGATTTACCAGTGGCGTCTTTTGCCTGCAAGGCGCTGACCAAGGGCAATTGTAAAAAAGGTTGCGTTCAAAATTGCAAATGTTTAAAAGCAAATCTGCCATGCACCGCCAAGCGGAAAAGTGCCTGTGCTTAAAAAAGTTATTAGTTTGTTGATTTCATTATTTAAAAGTTAGTATTTCCTGCCCAGTTTCAGTCGATGAGATGTTTATCTTTTCGTAATATCCCCGTTTATACATGAAAAGCCAACTTAAAACATGAAAAAGTGAAAACCAGTTTGATTGTAATAAAAATACTGATTCATTCACCCAATTGCTTTTTTGTACAATGCGAAAAGTATTCGTTACATGAGGTTTTCGGCATATCCACAATGTTCTAAAATCGATTTTTAATTCTTGGAATCAGTTTGTATAGTCGATATCTGGCTTCTTATTAAAAAAAAAGACTCCTGTTACTTGGCATATCCACAACGTTCTGAAACAGAATTTTCGTTCTTGGAGTCAGTTTGCATAGTCAATGTCCGGCTTATTATTTACGCATTCAAGAAACACCTGATTTCATCCCTGTTACTGAAATTAACTTGTAAAGAAGAATCACAGAAGGCCTAAATCTTTGTCCTAAATACATATCGCTGATGTGCGTTTGTGGCCAAAAGAAGTAAGTTTTGGGAACAAGTTGTTCTGAACTAGGAAAGAAATTGGTATCATCCTTATTTTGAAGAAGGAAGTTTTCTTTGGACACATTATTTCAAAAGTTCAAAGGCACTGGCAGATACAGCATTTAATAGATAGCATCTAAACAAATCAAAGTTCTACTTTTGCAACACACTTGTTGACAAAACACACCAAAATCTCAAGCAAAACGTCACGTTACACAGGCAAAATAAATCAAAAGTCCGTTGTTTAAATTTTGCCTCAATTATTCATTGTAATTTCTGTTTGCTCAAGGTTTTATTTCTGAATTCGAAATAATTCCTGCTCGTTTGCATGTGAGGGCGTTTTTTCTTCATTTCTAAACTCAATCTATCCAATAATACTCACTGATGATAGTTTTATCTTTTTCCAACACAATCAATGAACAAAACGCCACGCGCGTCCCGCATCCCACTTCCCACCACCCATGTCCCTTGCCAGCTGACATTTAAGCACACACAACTTTCCCGAGTTGACGATCTCTTCCATTCAGGTCTGCAATAACGGATCCATGTTTCATTCAATGTCATATACAGACACAAGAAATCTTTTTATCTCAAACAGCGCTCTGAACCGTCAAGCCATACTATTTTTAGTCCGTTTTGGACAAACACCATACCTAATTCAACTGAATCATACTCAAATTTCCATATGGAATTGTCAACACACTACCTCCTGGTAATATTAAGGTGTAGCTCACGCAATTTCATTTTACGTTTTTCAAAATTATTTTGTGGACACCTAATAGTGTTTTTCGGAGCAACTGCCAATTTTGGGTGGCTAGGGCGTTCGGTATCATCGGTGTTTGTATAACTGGATTTAGAATCAGCATAGAAGTCAATGATATTCAGTACCGTATCCAAGAATTTTTTTCCGGGGGGGGGGGGCTTACAAAATAAAAATTTTAAAAATGCATGAAATATTTGTTTATATTCATTTTTGTTCCGTTTTTACGAGTCACACAAACATTTCAGGGGGGGGGGGGCTCAAACCCCCTACCTCCCCCCGCATACAGCCTTGATGATATTACATTTTCCTGACGTACAAACTATTTAGACAGTGTTTAGCATCAGCAGTGTTTTTCCTCACAAGAAAAACGATTTAACAAACACAGAAAATTTTTCTTTATCCCTTGTGGTTATAAAACTCTTTTTCTCGAAAATGCTAAACTAATCGTCAGAATATTATGGTAGCATGTATCATTTAAAGACCGATGCTCTATGGAAGCCATATGGATCTGTCAACAGTGTTGTTATGTATGTGTCAGACCAGAGGGTTATTGACACGGTGGCTTTTGGTTCGAATGTAGGTTGATTATGGCAACGACTTTGAGAATAAAAGGCAGAAGTACATGAGCTAAAAGCTAATAACCTACTGCCCAAATAGTAATATGTTCCAAATTTATCGTATGATATATCATAACCCCATTATCCGTGACATTTTCCTATGAGTAACCTGTGCGAAACCTTACCACATGGTAATCATAACCCCATTATTGTTGACATTCCAAAGCATCAATGGATGTTTTGAAAGAATATGGTATGGCTAAGGGACGGCTACCTTAAGACATGGTGTGGGATTCCCCCGGGACTTCATAAGTCAGGAAGGTCAAAATAACCCTCTGCAGGTTGATAGGGAGGGAACCATGTTAGCGAGGACTTCAACAGGGCAGCTCTCGTCAAAATCTCAAAACAGGCAGTTGTGGCGAACTACAGTTGTTGCTACTATTGCCATGCGCAGGAGGACCTAAGTCTAAGTAAGTAAGCTAATACACAATGCACAAGGCAAAAAGCTACCATTAGATTCTACTATAAGACAGGCAACCAATTTGGTCCTCGTTTGTTGTCTCACTACCTGGTGCATTGCGATACGAACTTGAATTATCCTACTGAATAAGATGCAAATTTTCTTTTGTTTTTGTACATCGTTTGTATTTTTCTTCCCTTTTTTTTTATTTGTTCTGCTTATTTTAAGTTGATTGTTTTTTTATTTCTTTTTCCGGCTGATAAAGACTTCCCGATGTGAAACCGACAAATTCGGATTTTTATTATTATTAGTGAAAAAAAAAATTCTTTGATATTTTTCCGTTGGCTTAATGAAAATTATAACCATTTGTCCATATTTTTCGTTTTATTTTGGAAATTGAAAGGCAGTATGGCCAAAGAAATTATTTGTGTTTCCTTTTGCACTGGTTGAATTTCTAGCTTGGTCACCAAAGAAAACTACCCAAACAAACCTACTTGCGAAAGAAGAACCGAGGAAAATAAATATTAAGAGTGGATGCAGTAACGCTGACTAAGGGAGGAGCGATGGGTCTCCCGTATATAATTAGTATAAAAAAGATTGTATACAAAAAGCGAATACCAGTTTAGCCCTAATAGAATTCTTTCAACTTGCAATTGGTTTTGGTTTATTCACAGAAAAAAAAATCAACCAACCTTTGTTACAGGAGCTCTATGGCCAGATAGGCTATATCTTTCAGGAGGCCTTGGAATCCACTCAGAAGGACTTCTTTTCTCTCTAGTTGGAGCACCACTGATGAACTCCTTTTCAGCTTCTGCCAACTTTGCTTCAAGCTCCATCACCTAGAAAATCGGTCTTATTAAAATACGAGAGAATTGATTCGAGCTACTTGCTCTTTCAATAGCTGGGTAGTGGCGAGGGGAGTTGAAAGTTGGTACATTCACAAGGACATTTCGCCTGGATTTGAAGAGGGGAGAGACCCTTGCAGGGAGGGGAAAGGTGAACTTGGGCTCGTTATCTCGAAGTCTGAAATGTTATTCTGCATGTGTGTTTTATTTATACAATTTTCCCATTTTCCAGTTTTTAAGCCTCCCCCCCCCCCGACAAGACCATTTCCTACGTACGCACCTGGCATCGTGTTCATCACACTCAGCCCATATAAAATTTAAGAGTAAATTATAAGAATCATGTGATTTTTGCAATAGATGAGTGTAATAGGTTTCGACCAGCCCACAGATGACGCCAGGGGTCACTTCCGACCAGTCATTTATTGAGCTGCTCTTTCAACTGTATGAAACAAAATTAGTTCATACTTTACATAAAAATAAAAAACATATTATTCAGGTACATACTGTAATTCTTAAACACTTTTCAGGGTTTCTACTGTTTCTTCTCAGAAAACTGCAGAGGCAAGGGCAAAATACTATTGATTCCTGAAAAACCGATTATCTAAAAATAATCTGAAACTAATACATAATCATAATCAATACTTTATCGCTCCAGAAGAGAATTTATATCTGGAGACAAGACTGAATAACTGCAAATACTCATAAAGTACTCATAAAGTACTCATAAAAAAAATACTCATAATACTCATAAAGCAAACCCATAAAGGTGGGAAAACCAAGATTTTCTATTCAACCCCCCCCCACCACACACACACAAAATAAACAGCGACAATAGGAAGTGAGTTTGCTAAAAGATTCATTTTTACTTTCCATTAAAAGAAAGAGAGCCGATAACTTTTACGCGGAACAATACGGACTTGGGAGTGGACCAAAAGTCCACAAAGTGTCTTTGGCTTGTGGCTTTTCTAACAACAAACAGGACAGTCTGAAGCCCTGCGGACGATTAGAGTGGTTTTAAGCAGCTTCAGCAATAAAAGAAAAAAAAAACTCACAAAAGGCGTATGCAAGGGTGAATGAAGTCCAAAAAGTTTAAACAACAAATCCGTTATCAAAAGTATATTGGAACCTTTCACAAGTCATCCTGACAACATCCATGTTTTCAAATCTTTAATGTTTTAGCGCTAAAGTGTGTGACTGACTGACTCTTAGCTTAAAAGATGAATATTTAATAGTAACGAATTATTGAATTTTTTTAGATATATTTGGTCTTACAGTAGATAAAAGAAACGAAAACAATTTATTTGGAGTATATTTTACCAAATTTTGCTAAGTAAATTTACGACCGATGTAATTGTATATTCTCTATTCTCAATCAGATAAGAAACCTCCCAAAAGCACGAGACTATTTTTTTTTATACCAAATTTCTTGTTAATGCCATTATAAACCAGCAATGAATATTCTTTCATGGTTTTTTGCTTCTTTTATTACTTCTCTTATCTATTATGGCAGATTGGAATCTGAACGATCGGAAAGTGGTTTGTCACTAATCAATAATAAGGAACCTAAATGATTAGAGAACAACTAACCTGGACAAGTGCATCAGAGCTTTGAATATTATCCTCCACTTCGTCCAACGGTACATTTCGAACTGGTATTCCGTTAATTTCCAATATCCTATCACCAACTTGTAAAGACATCAAGTTCAGCTTCTTATCTATTTTTTTTGTCTTTTTTTTCGGGAGGGGGGGGGGGGAGGATTTGATTTACTTAGATTTTTTCTTCTTTTTTTAAAAAAAAAGATATGATAACAGATCATTTTTGTTTTTTAATTGATTGAGTAATTGGCTGAGAGCCAAAGGGTTGCAGCCATCTGTTATCAGGATCATTGTGCCTTCGCTGGGTGGTAGTTTTGTTTAATGTTTATTGCATGAGTTTCGTAAATAAAACAGTCAATAGTAAGGGTTGCTGTATCGTCGGCAAACTATGACTTTATTCCTATGCACGACTGCATTAAAATACACATTTAAAGTTTTTGCTCGTTTTAAAACATGAATAAATATTATAAACAAACTAATAAAATAAATTTTTCCTTGTTTTAAAGTAGTATGTATATTTGCCTAGGTTCTTGAGCAGAATTATGTTTGTGGGAGTGGGAGAAGAGGGGAGAGTCAAAACTTTGGAAGAAAATCAAATTAAATCTAATAAAAATCAAATTAAATTAAAGAAATGAATGTACAACAAGTTTCTCTCTCCAAATGTGGGTGGTAATTTGAGCTATCTCTGTCATGGCAAGAGTCACATCCAGCATTTTTTTTTTTTTTTTTTTTTTTAGTTTCTTTCTTTTCCACCTTTTTTTCATTTTTATCCGTAGTGAAGGCACCATCTTTATTTATTATTCATTCATTTATATCAGTATCAGTTAACTTTTTTGTCTGACATGATAGTTTATTTTAATTTCTGTTCGTTATGGGTTTCTTTTATTTTTTAATTGTAATTTTTGGTCGTTTTGAGCTAGAACTATTATACAAATTTGTTTCTGGTGGTCTTCAGAGTAATATGGCTCTTTACTATTCTTTTACAGACTTCTTTTTGGAATTCTGTTTTTAATTACTATTCGTTTTTGATTGCCAAAGTTTGTTATTAGTTAATATAAAGAGTATTTCTCCAGTTTTCACGTCTCCGGCTTAAAAATTATAATATCCAATTCTAATTTATTAGTTCTAATTAGTGACTTTGGTTTAATAAGACATAATTTTTGGGCATTAACAAGTTATGATGCCATACACAATTCAATTAATATTTAAAGTTACAAATGAACCGTAAGATAAACACATTTTATACCGGAATAGGGAGAAAATGCAGGCACATACACATGCATTAACTTCACTTGAGGGCGGGAGGGGGGGGGGATATAAATTTAAAAAAAAACACAACCGCGTAAAAATTATTTAGAACTATATTAGAAATTATAACAAAATCGTAAAATTCTCAAGATTTCTGGAGTGCTATCCAAGGATCCTTTGTATGTGCCGGATTAATAGATGTCTCACCTTTTTCTGTAATCTGATAACAGAGGTCCATTTTTTTTCAAGTAGTCCGGCGAATTTTTTCTCTTCGTCTCCTGGCATGTCTGCTTCGCGCTTAAAAACTTCATAACTTTCAGCATAACCACTGCTATACAAATATTCAGCTATTGCACGATTTCTAAAAAAAAACCAAACAATATTTACATAAAAACACGATTTTCAAACACTACGGGTGCCTCCCCCAAATAATTATTCTCCTATAATTATTCTTTGCTAATTTGTTTTCCTACTGCTTCTGAAAATGCAACTTCTGAAGCTTTACCTTTGTAGTAATTTTGTTCTTTAGTCGTGTCAGTTGAAAAATTTGGACTTTTTTGTGGGGGGAGGGAGGGAGGAGGGCAGAGATAACCTTGGTACAAACCCTCTTCTAGGCATCATGACTCTGAACACAAATATTTGCAAAGGTATTCCAGGTTTTTATATTTTTTTTTTGCTGTTTCTTTTATTTAGATTTTTAGGGCCCATATTTATTCCCGTGGTTCCAAAATTATTTTGCGTAAATTTTCACGTATCTTTTCATATTTTCATTTTTGTTTTCATCGTTATGACAAGCCAATATGGTTTTGTTTAGTTTTTTTTTAGACATATAGCGTTTAGTAGATTACTTTTATTTACAAAGCGGAAATAAGAATGAGGATCTGAAACGCATTTACTTTTTGGTTTGAAAAAAGAAAAAGAAAATGAAACTGATCCTAACCAGCTCATAAGGGCAGCGAAAAAACTAATTAAATTAAAACGTGAAATTAAAAATTTTGGATAAAAAATGAATGTTTAGTCACACTTTTTGATGAACAGCAGTTTGTTGAATAAGTTCTTGTCAATATTTTTACTATGGAATTGCAGATGGGGGAGAGGAGTATTATTCTTCATATCAATGGAAATTATTCGCAACGTTTATTCTTCTAGCGGTGCTGAAGCTGAAGCGGTGCTGAGCTGTGAGTTTTTATTTGTCATGGTTTCAAAAAAAAAAGAAGAAGGAAACATCATAATAACCAAGATTACTGAAAGATCTAATGAATGCAGATTGACAGTTTAACATTATGCTGATATTAATTCCTAAAAGTTTCAGCAATCTTGTATTCATTAACTTTGCAAAGGAGAAAACGTTTATAATGTATTTTGTTTGCCCTTCTACTACTCCTCAATATGCCCTGAAAGTTTCAACTTAATACACTCAGCCGTTCCTTAGATATTGCTGATAAGCTCTTTTGACAACCAGCGTGCACATAATATTTTTTGATTGTGTTTGTCATCTCTTTCAATATTTTCTTTAAGTTTTACCTTAATAGCCTAAGCATTTATGGAGAACCAGGATCAAACATACCCCCTTTTCCCAATAAAAAGTCTTGTGTGTTAACAATTGCCACTTGCATAACATACAGCCGTTGCCCCAGGGGCATTAGGGGATTATGTCAATCCCAGAGGCATAATTATTTGACATTTGGACTAGTTTGAGCAAAATAACTATCTCAAATTTGGATTGGATATGTTTGGGAGAAAAAGGGCGTGGGAGGTAGGCTGGTTGCCCTCCGATCACTTTTGACTCTTTAAAAAGGAAACTAGAACTTTCAATTCCCGATCGAAACCTTCGAAGTTTATAGAACCATCCCTTCCATATGAAGGGGTTCTGGGAAATAATAATGATAATATATTGAAGCCTAATGGCTCTTTACTATGGGGAACAGTAGAGCATTGCCCCTGATTTTGTGAAAGATGAAGCAAATAATTTTGACTAAATACAGCTTTAAAACAAATGCAGGGGACATTTTTCTGCAATTAGAAGGGGGGTATTGCCCCACAGCACTCTTATTCAGGGTTAGTCTAAATGAAGGGAGATGAAAGGTTGATTCCTACCCAGCCAACCTATACCCCTTCCTATATTTATATGAAGGTTCATAGAGTTAGATAGTTTGGGCATTAAAATGCACTCTTTTAGGCACATAAAACCTCCCCATCCCCCTGCCAACGCAAAAGCCTATCACTCTCCCTTCGTGATGGCTGTTGTGCAATTATACATCGCTAAACGTAAGTTCATGAAAAATCATATGAATTAACTTAGTTTAATAAACTACTACTACTACTGACAACTCACTGTAGCACCAAGCCGGCTGAGGCCAACACATCTGCGCACGATCCTTCTCCGTCAGTCCTTCTCTTCTCTTCAGTCAGTCGGGTACCTTAAAAAAATCCGTAGGGAATTTCTCTGGAAAACGTCTAGCAATTCCTCTTCCGTTTTTCGGAGCACCCACGCTTCAAAACCATACTTGACCACTGTCATCATTGTAGCTTCCAATATTCTAATCTTTGTTCGCAGACTTACCCTCCTATTCTTCCAAACTTTTTTCTACTGTGAAAAAACACCTGGGCCTTGACTATTTCACTTTTTACATCTTCATTGCACCCACCGTTCTTACTAATAATACTACCTAGGTATGTGAAGCTATCTACTTAATCGATCTTCTCGGTACCGAACATTACCTTTTCACCTTTACTTATTTCTAGTCTCAGTGACTTGGTCTTCTCGACATTAATTTTCATAACCCATTATTGCACCCTGAACTCGCAAAACCTCTAAAAGTTCATTCATTTTGCTAGCATTTCATAGTTTGGTGCCAGAAAATGGCAGAAAGCACCACATTCCCGTGGAAAAGTTTTGGTTACTTAAAAGCGCACTAGCACTTTTAATTTCCGCTCGAGTAAGCTCTCTCTAGGACCATCTTCTAGAACCATTGGTTTGATATGATCACCCCTGAAAAAACACGCATCGGTTATCCTTCTCCAGGAAAAAAAAACAACAACATCCTTCATATTTTCTTTTTTTTTATATGAGCTTGAAAAATCGACGTCAGGGTTTTCTAGTTGTTTGGGGGGTGTTTTCCAAATTTTTCAAAACCAGACAAATTTTCTTGGGCTCGTAGCTTTTATGTGTAACATTAACCTTAATGAGCTTTATATATTTGGGATCAGCGTTAGAAGTGAATTCTTTAGATGTACTAGTTGTTAACAAAATTCTTTCTTTTAGGGTTTTGATAACTATTGGCCCGAGTCGGTCCTTACTTACAGTTCTTTACCACGAACTGTTTAATTATACACGATATACTGTACATGCATTTTGAAATTTAGACAGAATATTCAAAGTCACTTCTTTTTGTCACGCTTTTTATTTGTTTTAATTTCCCATCGGCTGCTGAATTTTACATGCGGGGTAAAATTTTCCAGGGGGTATTTTCCACGGAAGGGAACTTGCCGTGGTTGACTTGCCAGGGGGAATACGCGGAACCCTGAGTTTATGGTGTTCCCGTTAGGGACGTTTAATTCTATTTATTTATTCTCTATATTTTCCTTTTCTTTGTTTTACGCCAATTCTCCTTTTGTATACTCGGTTATAAATAAATTATTGTTATTATCATTATTTTTGTTATCGTATAAAATCGTTACATCAAAGATATATAATCAGCTAAGCTGCTTTTAAAGCTTTTATTTTTAAGTGGCACATAAGATCGACACTGCCATATTGAGAAAGCACCAATGGAATATGATATTGGATATCATCCAAGGTGTTTGTTGCTCTTCGTAAAAATAATCAAAGTAGAAATTATTTTGGAAAATTATTTCAAGTGACAGTATAATTTTTTTTTCTTAGAAGAAAATAGATTTTATAAGAACATTTATAACAAAATGTAAGGAACTTTCAAATTAACATAATACAAAGTGATCATTTACAGAAATAGTAGACTTTCAAAATGTGTACTTGAAACAACTCACAATTCATCTTGTTGCTTATTACTCAGACGAAAATTTCCTATTGGATGATTAGGAAGCCTCATAATCGTGATAACACTTTACAAGAGAAAAAATCAAAATATTTCTTCAAGAGTTAGGGACGTTATGAACTTGCTCCGGAACATATATTGATCTTAGTTGTAAGACGCAGAATCAGAAAAATCCCCCTTCCCTCTTTAATCTTGCGCAGGGTTTTAATATTACAAAAAAACGACACTTAAATGCAAAAAAAAAAAAAAAAAAAAAAAAAAAAAAAGATCGGCTCTCAAAGCTGTATTTTATTTTTTGACAAATAACGGGCAAAAACACGAAAAAAGAACAACTGTTCACGCCAGATATTTAACCGTTTTGATTACCTGTAACATTTTAATAACAATCCCTAAACCAATAGAATCTACTTCTTATGGTGAGTCTGTCAATTATAGATCCAAGGATAACATACGGATAAGTGCGAAATAGTAACACATTAAATACATAATAAGGGTTGCCAAAAGTTTTTCGTCTTGCCCCGTGATTCCCAACGTGGTGCGCATGCCTCACCGGTGGAGCATGGCAATATTTTGGTTTGTCATGCGCAGGAGGTGCACCCTTCGGCTGACTATAATTTAGCGCCTCAATTTGGAAAAAAACCCATCCAAATGCAGTTAAAGAGCGGAAAAGATACATGATAGTAACGCAGTGCCGCTACGTATTGTAAAAAAGCTGTACTTATTCAATATTTTTCATTACCATCAAATATGCCTAGAGGAAGTAAAAAAAAAGATACCATGTTGGTGGCATTTTAGTGGCGCCAATTCACGAAAATGTTGGGGAGGGGTCAAGGATTTTTTTCATTTTTTAATGAAAATACCAACGACAGTACAAGATTGAGACAATATACTTAAAACAGGGGGTAGCGGCGACTTCGCTGTTTGGATAAATCGTAGACTATTCTATCCAGTGTCTTCTTTTTCAACGGTCATGCTCATGAGATTACTGAACCTGCCATTTCCTTTTGTCGATCGCAGATAATACTTCACTCGCCATAATGCTGAGAAGAATCGTTCACTACAGGCAGTGGTCACAGGTAACGTAGCAACTAGCTTTATCAGTTTTAGCACTGCAGAATAGGCCATTCGGAGGTTGGATAAAATTTCGACAACTCGAAAAAGATCGATTTCAAAAGTGTCACATTTTGAAAGATGCAACTTTGCAAGAGAAAGCTGAGATTCTAGGGCGATGAGATGAGAATCATCAACATCGAGAATCACTTGACAATGACACATTACCCTTTCAGCTTTCGAAAATTCGAGAAAATCAAAACTTGAAGGGTAGAAGGCTGATAAAGCGTCGAGCAGCGGCATATTTTGCATTAAACGTTGGTCCATCTGGCTCGTGAAACGGTCTATTACCTCAAAGTATAGAAATTTACCGGAGTCTGATTGAACTGGCTGACTGATGTTCCGTTCACCGGTTGTTGAATTTGAAAGAGTCTTTGAGACAAGATGAAATGGTTTGATTTGTCCTGTTCCGAGCACTGCTTTTCGATATATATATATATATATATACATACAGCTCCTCTCATTTGATCTGCCATCAGCCGTCCAATTACCCTGGAACACGTATTTTGGCAGAAACTTTCTCAAAATGCCTTTGAAACCTACTTGAGACTTCGAAACCTATTTTTAATTCCTAAAAACATCTAATAATAACATTGCACTTCTAATTACCGATTTTCATATATGACTTGAAGTAAATTAATTTAAAATTAGATTCTTTGAAATTTAGTGTTACAACATTGAAGACAAGTTTCGCGTTCAAGCCAAATCTGACTTGTCTACCCGTGAAAAGATCTAATGTCGCTTATGTTTTTATGATTCTCCGGAGCACTGGCATCTTGGTCCGGGTATTTATAATGGGTGAGATAAGGAAAGATCATACTGTGTATTATTAATATACTGTGCCTTCAGGTGAGCACCAGACAAGCCAAAGAGACGTGACATAATAGATGGGAAATATATAATTTGGGTTATATGTTTAAACATAGAGGGAGGGGGGGGGGGGCTTGTAAAGTATTTGGACAGTTTGACGTCAGAAAACAGTTCTTACTTCATAATCTGCAGAATAATTTTACCTCCTTTACTCCCCCCAATGTGCAGAATAATTTTTCCTACTTTACTCCTCCCAATGTGCAAATATATAGACCAAATTTGTTTCTAAAGTAACGAAGAAACCAGTTTGTTCTCGAATTTTACACATCGTAATCCTGAGTGAGAGGCGTATAAAAACAAGTATCGAAATTTTTCATGTAGAGCGAGCTGAATTTCCCGCTATTGTTTAAAACGATCATAAATTAAATTTAAAAAAACAAGTTTTTTCAACTGAAAGTAAGAAGCAACATCAAAGCTTAAAACGAACAGAAATTATACCGTATATGAAAGGAGGTGCCCCTCCCACAAGACCTTGCTCTTTGCGCTAAAGTTTTGACCTTTTGTCCATATTCTTTAAGAACGATTCCTGAAACGCAATGGCCGTTTAATTAGAACAATAAGCTTTGTTTTAAAATTCTATAGGCAACTCCTTTCATATAAGTAATAATTTCTGTTCGTTTTAAGTTTTGATGTTGCTCCTTACTTTCAGTTGAAAAAAAATTCTTTTTTTTAAATCTAATTTCTGATCTTTTTTTTTATAATACCGAGAAATCCAGCTCTCTCTCCATGAAAAATTCCGGTACTTGTGTATTGTACGCCACTCACTTAAGTTTACGATGTGTAACTCGAGAACAGACCGGTTTCTTCGCTAGTTTCTCAGTTACTTTAGAAACCAATTTGGACTGTATATTTGCACATAAGGGGGAGGTGTGCATGCAAAATGTATTAGTTACAATTATTTTGCATATTATTGAGTAAGAATTGTTTTCTGACCTCAAACTGTCCAAACACTTCCCCCCCCCCTTATGTGCAAATATATAGCCCAAATTTATATATTTAATTTTATATTTCCCATCTATTCTGTCACTTGTCTATGTCTTGTCTAACGCTAAGCTGAAAGAAACTAAAGAAACAACCGATTTATTCTCGAGTTTTAGGAGAGATTGAGGTAATGGCGGTCACTATGATTTCTCGTAAAGTGGACAACGCAGATTCACACCGATGGGTGCTGCCATCTCAAGACAGTTTATGGAAATACTACTAGAGTGCTTGGCATCTTGCCAGACTTAGTTTGTCTGTTGTGTAAGAAAGACTGTTTTGACGTTTCACCTTATAAGACAGACAATAGTTTAATCCACTATCAACTCTTTCTGTTTATATTTCACGGAACGAGACTTATCTCGCAATAACAAGGTAAGTCATATTGTTGTATCATGTAGCATTTTATTAAGGTTTAAGCACTGATATTCTGATTTTTAGCCATTAAATAATAACCATGAGGTTGGGGTAATGATGGTCACCGCACTAGAGGTTATGACAGTCACGAAAGACATTACCCCATTAGCACTAATTTTTTTCCTATGTTTCAGATGCCCAGAAAATACATAAAGAAAACAGATAAAGCAACATGGACTGCAGAGGACTTAAAGAAAGCAAAGACAGCCATTTCTAGAGGATTATCGATTCAAAAGGTTGCTGATCAATTCAAAATACCTTTCAGCACGTTACAAGGACGAATGAAGAGTGGGATTGATTCTGATCAAAGCTTATGCAGGAAAAGTTGTCTTCCCTCCTGTTCATGAAGCAGCTCTAGTTGACCATGTAAAAACTTTATCGAAGATTTTCAACAGTATCACTGCACTGAAATTAAGAAAAACTGCATTTCAATATGCAGAAAGAAACCTTTTAAGCCATAGATTTGATAAAGAAACAAAAATGGCTGGCTTGGATTGGATGTTCGGATTCATGGACAGAAACAAAATTAGTGTGCCCAAACCTGAAGCCACAAGCATCGGAAGAGCCATTGGATTTAACAAAGAGGAAGTAAATCGTTTTTTCCAAAATTTAGAACAGGCTATGGATAAATACAAGTTGAAAGATACCAATTATTGGAACGTAGATGAAACAGGGATCACCACTGTGCAGGACCCTGGTCTAATACTGGCAGAACGTGGCCAAAAGCGCATGGGTTCTATAACAAGTTGGGAAAGGGGAAAAAACATTACAGTTGTGTGTGCAATGAGTTTGGTAGGGCTTTATGCTCCACCAATGTTCATATTTCCTCGAGCTCGTATGTCCCCACTCTTAGAAAAAAATGGACCACCTGGATCAGTTTACTCATGCTCTCAGACAGGCTGGATCAATGAAGAACTGTTCGTTGTTTGACTGAAACATTTTGTTCAGTTTACTCATTGCAAAGCTGAAGCATATGATATTAGTACGGAGAAAGGGATTGTTATGGTGTCACTACCGCCCCATACATCAAACAGGCTTCAGCCTCTGGATGTAGTATTTTACTCACCCTTGAAGGCTGCTTACAAAAAGGAATGTGATTTGTTCATGAAAACCAGGAATTAAGGAAAAATAACCCCTTATGATGTACTAGAGATATTCAATAAGGAGTATTCACCAGTTGCTACGATTGCAAAGGCAACAAGTGGGTTTAAAAACACTGGGATCCATCCTCTTAATCCAGGAGTTTTCACATATGAGGATTTTTTTGGTAGAGGACATCCTCCAGAAGAATTAAGACTTAACACCTGTTAGTGTGGACGTTTCCTTGAAAGCTACAGCAAATGAAGTCATCGCAGAAGCAGACCGATACGAAGTCATGACAGAACAAAACTTAAAATCCTCTGTCCTACTTGATAAAGTTCATATTCAGCCTAACACACAAATTAATGTGTCTATACAAGAGATTCCTCCTCTACCTGGATGCAGTAATTGGGCTGAAGAGCCAAGAATAAGAGCGAGACAAAAGCAACATTCTCAGGTCTTGACTTCAACACCGATGAAAATCCTGCTTCAAGAAAAAAAAGAAAGCGAGAAGAGAAAGAAACCAAGATCAAGGAAAAACTAAATAGAAAAGAACGAAAGAACTAAGCGAGTAAAAAAAAGAATTAAACACAAAAATTTGATTTGGTATCGGTGCACTTCTTGTGTATTATGGACACATCAAGAATGTTCTGGATGGGACACTCCTGAGGGGTATTTATGTGACATGTGCTCAAGAAAGTAAAATTGACTTAAAGTTCTGCAAGCTCATCAGTTATGTGAATATTTTTTTTGGCGTTTGAATTTTTTAAGCCTTTTTTAGTATGGAAAGATGTTTTTTTTTTGTGTGTTTCAGATGATTGATTTCTAATTATGTCCATACTTTCAATTACATTTTTGTAATTTCCTAAATACGGAATTATGTAACAATGTAAATATAATGATTTCAGTTTAACGTGTTTATGTCATTGAAATTTCCCACATTTTTTAATTTACAGCCCTTTAGTAGAACATGACATTACCGACTACCATTACCCCTAAGATAGGGGGTAATACCGGTCAAAGCATGTATGTAATCTTGATTAAGGCTAAATTTAAGTATGCAATAGGTAAAATATACTATGTTAGTAATTTAACGTGATTAGGTTGGAATTTTATTTTTTTATTTTTTTTTATTCTCATTTTGCCTTAGGTGAACGCCATTACTCAAATCTCCCCTACACAGTGAAAAACTTGAGTGAGTGGCGTATAATACATAAGTACCAAAATTACTTCTCCATGCGGAAAAAAAAAAAATTCAACTCAAATAAAATTCTCAAATTTGGAAAGCCTTATTTTCCACGGGGGGAGGGTGGTAAACGCCTTGAACCTATTCAGTGTGGAGCCCTCCGTTTTTCGGAGGAAAGAATAGGGAACAAAGGTAATTCTCTTGGAGATTGCTGCTTGCATGGTCGAATTGCAATGTCACCACCTCAATTTCCAAATGAATTGATTTACCTTTTTTTGGGACTTCACTTGCTCTCTGAAGAGTTTCATAAACGTATTCGAAATTTGAACTCGTGTTCAAACACATACACACATACATACATACATACATACATACATATACATACATACATACACATACATACATACATACATACATACATACATACACATTACACTTTTTGAGAGTCAAAAGAGATAGGAGGGCAACTAGCCCCCCTCCATTCCCTAAATGCATCAGATAAAAATTTTAATATATACATTTTGTTAAAAATAGTTCAAAGTTCAGATAACAAAAACTCCGGTGTCGAAAGAGCCCCCAGGGCCCGGTGGTAAGTGTTGTAAGTTGTGCTCTGGGGACATATATGGTTGTTATGGAAGGGATGCCCGTATAAACTTCATAGAGGGTTCAATTGATTGGAAATTAACTTTATCCCCAAATACATCTGATAAAACAATTTAAGGTAACCATTTTGTTAAAAATGGTTCAAAGATCATATAAAAACTCCGTTACGTATGGCCATTTCGTTAAAATAGTTCAAAGGTCGGATAAGAAAAACTCCTGTGTCTACGCAACCCCCCAGGGCCCGGGTTCTAGTTACCTTTAAAGAGTCAAAACATATCAGAGGACAACTAGCACCCCCTCCCCTCCATGCTCTTTTTCCCCAAACCCATCCGATAAGAACCTTGAGATAGCCGTTTTTTCAATAGTTCAAAGATAATATAATGAGAACTCCGGGTCAACACAACCCCCAGACCCCGGAGGCAGGCATTGTAAGTAATGCTCTGGGGGCATTAATAGTTCTTACGGGAGGGATGCTCGTATAAATTTCGGAAAGGGCTCATATGATTGGAAATTCAAAGTTCTCGTTCACTTTTTAAGAGTCAAAAGAGATCGGAGGGCACTAGCTCTCCTTCTCCACGACCTATTTTCCTCAAACCCACCCGATAAGAACTTTGAGGGAGCCGTTTTTTTTTCAAAATGGTTGCAAGATCCTAAAACGAAAGCTCCGGGGTCGACACACTCCTTCAGGGCCCGGGGTAGGCGTTGTATGTTTTGCCTGGGGGACATGTATAGCTCTTGTGGAAGGTATGCTCGTATAAACTTCAGAGAGGGCTTATTTCATTGGAAATTGAAAGTTCTAGTTCAGTTTTTAAGAGTCAAAAGAGATCAGAGGGTAACTGTCACCCAACAACTCTTTTCCCCCAAATGCATCCGATAAAAATTTTGAGATAGCCATCTTGTTAATAATAGTTCAAAGGTCAGATAAAAAAAAACTTCGGTGTCGACACAACCACCCAGGGCCCAGGGAAGGTGTTGCAAGTTATGCCCTGGGGCATATATGGTTCGTATGGAAGGGATGCTCGTATAAACTTCAGAGATGGCTGATTTGACCGGAAATTGAAAGTTCTAGTTAAATTTTTAAGAGTCAAAACAGAACGGAGGACACCTAGGCCCTTTTTTCCCCAAACCCCTCTGATAGAAATTCTGAGATAGCCATTTTTCTTAAAATAGTTCAAAGGTCAGATAACAAAAACTCCGGTATCAACACAACCCGCCAGGGGGCAGAGATCGTAAGCTATGGTCTGGGCACGTATATGGTTCTTATGAAAGGGATGCACGTATAAACTTCATAGAGGGCTCTTTTGAATCGAAATGGGAAGTTCTAGTTCACTTTTTAAGAGTCAAAAGATATCGGAGGGCAACTAGTCCCCCCTCCATGCCCTTTTTTCCTAAACCCCATCCAATAAGAACTTTGGGATAACCATTTTTAAAAAAATAGTTCAAAGATTATATAATGAAAACTCTGGGGTCAACGCAATCCCCCAGGGCCCGGAAGCAGGCGTTGTAAGTAATGCTCTGGGGGCTTACATAGTGCTAATGAAATGGATGCTCGTATAAACTTCAGAGAGGGCTCGTTTGATTGCAAATTGAAAGTTCTAGTTCAGTTTTTAAGAGTCAAAAGAGATCAGAGGGCAACTATACCCCCAAGCCCCTTTCCTCCAAATGCATCTGATAAATATTTTGAGACAGCCATTTTGTTAAAAATAGTTCAATGGTCCGATAAAAAAAACTTCGGTGTTGACACAATCACCCAGGGCCCCGGGCAGGCGTTGCAATTTATGCCCTGGGGGCATATATGGTTCTTATGGAAGGAATACTCGTATAAAATTCAGATGGCTGATTTGAATGGAAATTGAAAGTTCTAGCTCAATTTTTAAGAGTCAAAAGAGAGCAGAAGGCGCCTAGGCCCTTTTTTCCCCGAACCCATCTAATACAAATTTTGAGATAGCCATTTTTTTAAAATAGCTCAAAGGTCATATAACCAAAACTCCGGTAAGATAGGATAAGATAAATTATATTTCATACAAATATAAACAACACAAATAATTAAATAAAGCCAACAGGGAGCTAAACTCGAAAGGAAGGCTAACAATTATTGCAGTGAGTTCAAGTACACCAAAAATAAAGATAAAGAAGATGAACCAAAAAAAATTCTAACATATAGAAGGAGAGGACAAAGGACAATCCTAGGCGTTGTAAGTTATGCCTGGGGGGGGCATATATAGCTGTTGTGGAAGGAATGCTCGTATAAACTTCAGAGAGGGATAATTTGATTGGAAATTAAAAGTTCTAGTTTAATTTTTAAGAGTCAAAAGAGATCAGAGAGCAACTATCCTTCATGCCCCTTTTCTCCTAAATGCATCCGATAAAAATTTATAGATAGCCATTTTCTTAAAAGTAGTTCAAAGAGGTCAGATAAAAAAAAAAGGCAGGCGTTGCAAGTTGTGCCCTGAGAGCATAGCCTATATGGTTCTTATGGAAGGGATGCTCGTATAAACTTCAGAGAGGGCTGATTTGAATGGAAATTGAAAGTTTTAGTTCAATTTCTAAGAGTCCAAAGAGAGCGTGGGGCCCCTAGCACCCATGCCCTTTTTTCCCCAAACCCATTCGATACAAATTTTGAGATAGCCATTTTTTTTAAATAGTTCAAAGGAAAGATAACAAAACCTGCGGTGTCAACAAAACCCCCAGAGCCTGGGGGACATTGGGACAGGCATTGTAAGCTATTTCCTGGGGCCGCATATAGTTCTTCTGAAAGGGATGCTTGTATAAGCTTCATAGAGGGCTCATTTGAATGGAAATTAAAAGTTCTAGTTCTAGTAAAAAAATATTGGAGGGCAATTAACCCATCCCACCCTCCACACCCTTGAGTTTATCGGATGGATAAACCCATCCGATAAAATTTTGAGGTGACTAACTTGTTAAAACATCAGATAATAAAACTCCAGGGTCGACCCCCCCCCCCCCCGGGGCCCAGGGACAGGCGTTATAAGTTATACTCTGGGGGTATTTATGGTTCTTATTGAAGGGATGCTCGTATAAACTTTAGGAAATGCTAATTTGACTGAAAATAGAAAGTTCTAGTTCACTTTTAAAGAGTCAAAAGAGATCGAAGGCAAATTAGCCCCCCTCCCGCCCTTTACCCCCAAACCCATCCGATAAAAATTTTGAGATGGCCATTTTGTTAAAAATAGTCCAAACATCTTTTTTCTCCAAGCCCATCCGATAAAAATTCTGAGATAGCCTTTTTTTTATAGCCATATAAGTTTAAAATGTCCTTTACTTTTCTTTGAAAAACTTATTTTTCGGAAAGTTTTTTAAAAACTTTGAGATAGCCATTTTTTTAAATAGTTGAAAGATCATATAATGAAAACTCCGGGGTCAACACAAGCCCTAGGGTCAACACAAGCCCTAGGGCATTACTTACACACACATTACTTACAACACAAGCCCTAGGGTCAACACAAGCCCTAGGGCATTACTTACAACGCCTGCCTCAGGGCCCTAGGGCCCTGAGGCAAGCGTTGTAAGTAATGCTCTGGGGGCATTTATAGTCCTTGTGAGATTATTATTAAGTTTAAAATGGCCTTTACTTTTCGTTGAAGAACTTAATTTTCGGAAAGTCTTTTCTAAATTAAAAATGACAAAAGACAGGCCGAGGCAAAAGTTAAAGATCCAATAAAAAATTGTAATTTTACAAAGGCACCACTTCTAATTTAAGGTCGATTTGGATGTCATGACATCAAGAAAAGGCTCAAATTGTTTGAGAATTAAAATATGACGCTTAAAACTAAAAAGGGGAAAACAACGAAAAAGAGAACACTGAAATCAAAAGAGCCACCCTCTTACATGAAAGACCAACAAAATCACCTTTTTGCATGACAGTTCCCATAGTTTATTCTTTATTTTCTCTGTCCTTTGTCCTTTCTTATGCCCCTTTTTACAATGAAAACAGCTTACGTCGAGTTTAACAAAATATACCTGTTTTGCATAAATTTGTCGTTAACTGCAAATTTTCACAGTCACTGATTTAAAATCAGAGTTGGGTGACAGAAGGAAAAGTGTCTAAAAATTGGAAAATAACAACGGATCTGTACCCCAAAGGCTACACGGAGTCATAAAAAATTCTGATCCCCCCCCCAAAAAAAAACAAAAGCCGGATATAGGGTATTATTTTTTTGGTGCAACTGTCTAATCTTGTTACATCTAACATCTCTAATCAGTTACATTTCTTAAGCTTCCGTTTTTTCAAGCCAATAAGGCCATCGTTGCCTGTTTGAGCGAGTGAAGGAAGGAGATACAGGGGACATTACGTGTAGTTTCGCTAATTAGTAATCTGAAGGCTTAAAAACTCACAAGATAACTGGGCGGCATTCAAATTTTAGAGTTAAAACTATCTAAAAGTAGCCTAAATACTTCTTTAAGACTGATGAATCTACAATAAACAAGCCTCAAGTTCAATACAGCTTATTGTAATCGATAGCAATTGATCTTTAGGTGTGCCTTTAGTCAAAGCATCACTGACAGCCAATGCAAACCACTCTCTTTGCAAACAGAATACTTTTCATTGGCCTTCAATGGCGCTATGAATAAAGGCACATTCGGTCGTCCATTGCAATTGTTTGAAACAAGCTCGATTGAACACGGGAATGGTTTGTGGTAGAGGCTCCTTTGGGGTAGATAAACAACAGGGCTATTTATTTCAGCCTTTTGATTGTCCCTCTAGCTCACAATCATATCCGCCAAACATCGCATTTTAAAATTGCTATACTTTGAATGAGCCAAAAATCCAGTGTCTAGCCATCTAGATATTTTCAGATGACTAAATGACTTTAAACTGTATTTTCGGTTTATTCAAAGTAAAAATAGGCAAAATCAGATTATTGGCAGGTATGATAGTAAGCAAGACAGGCGACGATTTGGCACAGCATTGTCCAAGAAACCTGACAACAATGTATCGAACAAATATCCTCACTTGATCATTGGTTGCAACTGGCAACAAAGAATTGTCCATATTAATAGATAACAGATACCCAATATTCAATTAGTTAAAATTAAAATTTTTGGATTAACGAAACAAACACTTACAATTCATCTCGTTGCCGCTGCGATAAGACCATGACCTTGCTGCAGATCAACAATGCTCAGAAGCTGCCTTTACCTGAAAAGGATATGTTGCAGATTCAAGATAAATTTCTAACCAAAATACCCCTTGTTCATAGTTGCACATGAGTGTGACTATTAAAGGTGCGGGGAGGGGATTAAGATGACTTTTGAGGAAAGGGAGGTTAAAAATACATATACAAAAAGCATCGTATCCAGTAATTCTTCAGTTTTTCTGAGTTGGAGACTCCTTCAGATCAATCTTGGGGAAAGGAAGTCCCTGTGTGCAGGTGTGACTTCGTTATTCAAAAACAATGTCAAGGACTTCAGGGCAACCTATATGAAGCAAGAGAGTGACATTTTAGAATAATATCAAACTTACAATGTTCAAATGTCACAGGACAAGACATCCCCGCCATAATCCAAGAGCTATAAAACTTCTATTTTATACTAGTGACAATGAAAAAATTACTATAATTTGGTTGATGAGTTGGCTAGGGGGACTACTTTTCAACCTTCAAAAAGGCAAAAATATTCTGATATCGAAATCTCCCTGTCCATCTTAATAATTCACAAAAAAAAAATCCTTAAGTATTGTAAGAGGCAAACAATAAGAGACAACGCTAAACCGTTGCTTGTAGTAAAGACCAAAAGGCTTCAATTTTTCATTATTTATTTTTCCCAGGGGCACTTCCTATGGAAGGAGTCGTCATATAAACTTCAGAGGGGGCTCATTCGATTGGAAATCAGAAATTCTAGTGCCCTTTTTAAGAGTCAAAGGTTATCGGAGGGCAACTAGTCACCCTCTCCTACGCCGTTTTTTCCCCAAATACATCCGATAAAAGTTTTGAGATAGCCATTTAGTTAAAAATAGTTCAAAAACCATATAACAAAAACTCTGAGGTCGACACAACCCCAGAGGGCCCAGGGACAGATATTCTAAATTATGCCCTGGGGGCATATATGGTTCTTATATAAGGGATACTCGTATTAACTTCATAGGGGCTCCTTTTATAGGAAATTGAAAGTTCTAGTACAATTTTAAAGAGCCAAAGGGATCGGAGGGCATCTAACCACCCCTCTTTTCCCCATAAGTATCCGATCAAAATTTTGGGATAGCCAGTTTGTTTGAAATAGTCCAATGATCAGAAAACAAAAACTTCGAGGGTCAACATAGCCCCCCCCCCCCCAAAATCCAAGGGGAGGTTTGTAACTTATGTTCTGGGGGCATACAGTATTTTTCTATGGAAGAGGTGGTCGTGTAAACTTTGGAGAGGACTCAAATGAATTACAAACTGAGTTCTAATTTCGTTTTTAAGGGTCAAAAGTGATCTGATGGCAACTATTCCTCCGCCAAACCCTCTATTTTCCCAAATATGTCCGATCAATTTTTTATATAGCCATTTTGTTTTAAATAGACCAAAGATTATATGACAAAACAACAGGGATAAAATATTCCCTGTGTTGTAAATTATGCCCCAAGGCCACATAAGGTTTTTATGTAAGGGGTGGTTGTATAAACTTCAGAGGAGGCTCATTCGATTGTAAATCGGAATTTCTACTGCTCTTGTTAAGAGTCAAAAGTGATAGGAGAGCAACTATCCCCCCCCCCCCCCCAAAGCCCTTTTTTCCCAAATGCATCCAATCAAAGTTTTAATATAACCATTTCGCTGAAAATAGTTTAAAGATCAAATGGTGAAAACTCCGGGGTTGACACAACCCCGCGGAGTCCAGGGGCAATAGCTTTAAGTTATGCTCTGGGTGCATATAAGGTTTTTATGTAAGGGAACGTCATGTAAACTTCAGATGTGGCTCATTTGATTGCAAATTGATAGTTCTAGTTACCTTTTAAGATTGATCAAAAGTGACAGAAGAGCATCCCCCCCCAAACCACACCCTGTTTTCCCAAAATGTATCCGATCAAAATTTTAAGATAGCCATTAAGTTTGAAATAGTCAACGATCAGATGACAAACTGCTCGGGTTCAACATATCCCCACCCCAGCCCAGGGGAAGGGTTGTAACTTATGCCCAAGGAACATCTAAGGTTTTTATGGAAGAGGTTGTTGTATATACATCAGAGGGGACTCAAATGATCTTAATCACCCCTCCCCCCCACCCATACGCGCTTTTTTTCTCAAATGCATCCGATGAAAACTCAAAAATCATATAAAAAACTCCGGAGTCGACAACTACCCCCCCCCCCAGGATCCGTGGGCAGGCGTTGTACGTTATGCCCTGGGGGCATATATGGTTGTTATAGAAGGGATGCTTGGATAAAGTTCAGAGAGAGCTTATTTAATTAGAAATTGAATTTTCTAGTTCACTTTCTAAGAGTCAAAAGATATCGGAGGGCAACTTGCCCCCCCCAGGCCCTTTACTCCCAAATACATCTGATAAAATTTTGAGATAGCTATTTTGTTAAAAACAGTTCAAAAATCATACAACGAGAACTCCGAGGTCGACATAACCCCCGAGGGCCCAGGGACAGACGTTGTAATTTTTGCTCTGGGGGCATGTACGGTTCTTACAGAAGAGATGCTTATATAAACTTCAGAGGGCTCATTTGACAGCAAATTGACCGTTCTAGTTTAATTTTTAAGTCAAAAGAGATCAGAAGGCAACTATCCCCCCACACCCTTTTCCCCAAATACATTCGATAAAAATTTTGAAGACAGCCATTTTGTAAAAAAGATTTCAATGATTATATAACAAAAACACCGGGGTCGATACAGCCCCCAGGGTCCTGGAGCAGGCACTGTAAGTTATGCCCTGTGGGGATATATCGTTCTTATAGAACGGATGCTCGTTTAAACTTCAGAGAAGGCTCATTTGATTGGAAATTGAAAGTTCTATTTCACTTTTTTAATGGTAAAAAAAGATCGGAGGGCAACTGCCCCCCCCCCCTCCAACCCCTTTTTCCCAAATACATCCGAAAAAATATTTGAGACAGCCATTTTATTAAAAAAAAGTTCAAAGATCATATAGCAGAAAATGCAGGGTTGACACAACCTCCCAAGAAACGAGGACAGGCGTTGTGAGTTATGCACTGGAGGGGGCATATAGTTCTTATTGAAGGGATGCTCGTATAAATTTCAGAGAGGGCTCATTTGATTCGAAATTGAAAGTTCTAGTTCACTTTTTATGAATCAAAAGGAATTTAACAGCAACTAGCCGGTCCCCACGCCCTTTCTCCCCAAATGCATCCGATCATATAACAATAACTTCGGGGTTGACACAGCCCCCCAGAGCCCGGGGGCCAGTGTCTTAAGTTATGCTCCAGGGCATATAAGGTTTTTATGTAAGGGGAAGTTGTATAAACTTCAATGGTGGCCCATTTGATTGGAAAATGAAAATTCTAGTTACTTTTTTTCAGTCAAAAACGACCGGAGGACATCTACCCCCCCCCCACACACACACACACGAAAGACCTGCCAAAAGAATGAAATTGAAATGTTAAAAGACACTTTTCGAAAGCGATGTCAAACTTTTTTTTAATATTAATTTATAAGAGTTGTTTAGTATTCGTCTCTTTTTATGATTTTAGGAGAAATCAGGAAACATGCACATTCAATAATAGTATAAAAACAAATATGAGAGTGTAAAGGGTACGAAAGAACTGATGCATATGCCAGAAGCTGAAATTTAGGTAAATTTAAGGCAAAACAAGGATTACCTTAAATCTTAGGATTACATTAACTAAATTATGTTCAAAACTAAGGTAAAAAATAGAAACTGTTTCAAATATCAATGATTGCCAATAAATGGTTCATCCACTCTGACGTTGAGAGTGGCCATTTCTTCATTGATTGAAAAACATTTAAGAGATACTGGCATAGCTGAATTAGACCCCGGCGCCGCGCCGACGGATCGACCGAACGCCGCAGACGAGAAGCCCGGTCGAACGCCACTGAAGTGTCGTACCGCCGCCGGCGTGCCGCAGGCACGCTGCCGCCGGCAGAGGTGGCGGCGTTCGGTCGACTTCAAATTAATTTTGCGGCAATTCTTTATTGCGTCAACCGCAAAGTCGGAGCTTTTTCTTCTCGTGTGGTTTAGTATTTCGATTTGCCTGATTAGAAATCAAGCAGGGCTTGCACTATCCCCGAATTTTCAGGTGTTTTCCCAAAAATCTATGCGTCATCCCGAAACAAAATTTGGTTCCCCGAATCCCCGAAAATCACGCAATCACGGTGCCACCCCTAGCGATTTATCACCAGTGACTTTCCCTGCCAAATATTACTTTGCATACCATAATTCTTCACTACTCTCTTGTTCATTAATTTTCGTCTCTTTTGTTACTTTGCATAAAAACCAGACAGATGCAATTACAAATATTGTAATATACACAGTTCTTCATATGTTGACAAAAAAAGAATCGTCTTTATGAAATGAGTTTAAGTCATTTCGAATCCAGTTTTCTAATCGCTATTTCTTACATCATTCATAGTCAAGAATTTTATTTTCAAGTTGAATAGAATTATAGAACGCATTCACTAATATACAGCTTCAGCCTTCAGTTGGATTTTGAAATTGACAGCCGAGAGATTGTTTCTACAGCTGAATTGTAAATTTGCAGATTTTTTTTTGCTGTTTTTAGATAAGACTTTCTTAATGTTTGATACTCAATTGTTGAACCCTGATAGAAAATACAATCTTCTTTCTGAAACATTTTTACCCCCCCCCCCCCCCCAAAAAAAAACAACATTCTATTGAGACAAAATTTAGCTATAGACTAAGCTATGTACAAGGTTGGGGAATTAAAGATTGAACCGGAAGTTACCCCAAAAATATGCTTCATAAACAAATTGTAAATTATTGCCTATAGGGGGGATAGGGGGCTATCATTTTTAAATGATAATACCTCATTTTTTTTTATTGAAAGCAGGGATGCCAAAAAGATAATTATTTTTTTCATTTAAAGTGAAGACAGAAGAAAATGATATCAAATTCCCTGGGAAACCATTGAAATATTTTGATACACCCAGGGCCCCCCCATTAGGACTTGTTCATTGTCTTGGGTATTTTGCGATTTCCCATAGGCTACTGGCCTAATTTGGCTTTTGTATGTGCTCCCTTTTAATTAGATTCTTTGGATCTTATTGAATGCCAAGGCGAATCTATGACTCAGTTTTTCAGTAATTTGAGGTATATCTGAATAATTTCGACATTTTTGTTGTTGTATTTGTACCTCTTTACTCATACCCTCAATTTTTTTTTCAAGGAAAACTAAGCTATTTAACGTTATTTTGTGTGTTGGTTTGAACCATACAGTGACCTAGTTAATTATTAAGTAAATTATTTTTCTAATGAAAGCTGAGACGGTATCCTATCAAGGTGGTATCC